>JAHDVE020000863.1:0-92500 GCA_022606495.2 Halesus radiatus
CATATTTTATTATAAAGACGTGATAAAAATATTCCCAAAGTGCAAAGTACGATTACTTGCCGCTAATTCATTGATATATCTATAATCTTATTGAAACAGTACTCGCATCTCTATTGTTCATACTTTATTACAAAGACATGATAAAAATATTCCCAAAGTGCAAAGTACGATTACTTGCCGCTAATTCATTGATATATCTATAATCTTATTGAAACAGTACTCGCATCTTTATTGTTCATACTTTATTACAAAGACATGATAAAAATATTCCCAAAGTGCAAAGTACGATTACTTGCCGCTAATTCATTGATATATCTATAATCTTATTGAAACAGTACTCGCATCTCTATTGTTCATACTTTATTACAAAGACATGATAAAAATATTCCCAAAGTGCAAATAACGATTACTTGCCGCTAATTCATTGATATATCTATAATCTTATTGGCGATAATTATGAGAACTTTATCAATATTTTGAAGAATGCACTGGAAAATGTATTATAATGAATTAATATATTCTGAGTTATTTTCATTTTAATTTGTATTAAGATGAATTAAAAAAGACATAACGATTTATAATTGGACGTAAGAAGAAATACAGTGAACGCAAAATTAAAATTGATGGTGAAATTATTATAAATGTAATTGATATTAAACACTTAGTTCGTGTAATAAATAAAATAAAATTCAAATAAAACACTGGATACGTTATACAGGGAGATCTGAAATATAAAACATACAGAATATACCACCAAATGCAGACTAACACCGAAACCACTCAACTGCAATTAAAACACCTTAACTTACAATTGTTTTTGTTAGCAATCACATCAATTTAATATAATGTAATTTCATATTTTGTAAAAGAAATCCTCAGCTCAGCGCGGGAAATCTCACTTAAGATATTATTAATTGTTATTAAAAAAAGAAGACAGAAAAGCATCATGATTATATGTTGAATATATGTAAAAGAGGGTACGAAAGAAGATGTCTTTTTTGGAAAGAATTCATTTAGAAATTTACCGAAAATAATAATTTAAAGTAGAGAAAAATAATTGCAATTCTTATCAGAAGGTTTTTTTTTTAAATAAACTTACTGTTTGTGAAAAAATTAAACTACACCCTCTTATTATTATTATTTTTTTTAATTTATTCTTGGCGTTTTAAAGAATGATCTTGTTGAGGGTATTCAACATTATAAAATATTCTGTAAAACATACGTGGGACGGTCATAAAAGGTAATACTACTGAAGTAATTTTCATGAAGAAACAAATGAGCTTAGGCTAAGCCTAAGTGAATTAAATAAATCATTGATAAATATTTTTCTCTTTAAAAACATATTGCGTAAAAATGTAATCATTAAAATGCCCGCAAAATAATGGTATTCACTTGTGACATCACTATTAATAAATTAATTAATTTTAATCACCACTTTATTAATATATACATATCAACGTGTTCCGACGGCGATGCTTTCCTCATCAGGAATATACAGAATACATATTTATATAATATATATTAATAAAGTGGTGATTACAAACTAATTTTTAATTCGTTTATTATATAATCATTATTTCGAATTAATAAATAATTCATCTTATTACTACTGATAAAAAACTTCATATTTTCAGAAAAAGAAACATTATTTGTAGCAGCACCAGAAAAGTTAAAAACCAGAGGAGAATCGGAATATTTATTTCAGATTTTATTTGAAGCTTATATCGGAGTGCTTTATGAAGATTATAACTGTATTCTCTTGAAATCTACGGATGTGTCGCTGACTCAACGCATCAAGTTGCGGTAACCTTTCCAAAGGAGATGTGGGCGCATCCGGTTCGTTTCTTTAAGTAGCTGCAAGCAGCTAAAAATATAAGCTTTTTATCCAAGTATAGAATATTTTTTAATGATAATAAAGAATTAAGATTTTTTTCAATTTAATAGTTTATTGTGTTTGCATCGTAACTTTTATGAAATAATCGATTCCTACAGAAAAAATTGAAAATAATTCCCAACACCTGTTCACAAGCAAATGAGAGAAGTCATATTACGAATCCATTCAAGCCGGTTCATATTTCAATATCAACTTATTTTTTTGTGTTGTGTATACTAATTCAGTTGTTGGACACTGAACAAAATATAATTTGATTATCGCCACTTGTTTCGTGGAATGTTGTGTAATGCAGCCAATATAGGAATAATACTCTTGTTAGATTCTTTGAAAAGGTCTCCTGTCATCAATTCAGACTTGAATGCATGCAGATTATTTTTAAAGAGAAGAATGTGCACAGAAATAATAATATATTTTCTTTATTTTTCTAATTTACTTATTTTGTTAATATATTTTCCTGATTCAGTGAAGAACTGGAAAAAAAATTCTGGATTCTATACATAATCAGGATGGCAATATTTGCATATGCTGAAAGACCATCCTTGTGAACGGAACAATGCATGGGCATTTTTCTAGTGTAATATTATTTCTTAACTAGAGCTCGCAATACCGCAATACAGTATGTATTTATATATTTTTTAAATTATATTATAATGTATTTTTGTTTACAATAACTATTATTATTTATAATTTCCTCAAAAGGTTGGTATTCACTTTGTGGCGTCATTATATTAATAAATGAGTTAAAAATTCGTTTGTAATCAACGCTTTATTAATATGTACATATCAACATGTGTCGAGAGCGAAGCTTTCCTCATCGGGAATATACAGAATACTAAAATATAATAAAGTCAAGTATAGACAAATGATAAACATAGTACACAATAATGTAAGAACAATCAAATTATAAACATAAACAAAAATGGATTAAAATACGTAAGTAATTAATCAAAAATGATTATTATGAAGCACTGAATAAAAAATTTATATTACAAATTTAAAAAAAATATATTTTTATTATTAATGTTAATATGAAAATAAATTCAAGAGATAGATATTCGAAAACAAAATAATTAATTACTCACCTAGTTTAATCAATTTTTGTTTATGTTTATAATTTGTCTATTCTAACATTATTGTATTCTATGTTTATCATTTGTCTATACTTGACATTATTATATTTTAGTATTCTGTATATTCCTGATGCTGTTTTAAAAAAGTATTTGATTATTAATTATATTTAATTGTATATTTCTAATTTCTAAAAATTCAATTTTGTCCAATTGTAAACCGGATGTATTTGTATGTAAACATTTTAAACCTTTATTTATATCAAAAGAATGATTGGTTTCCAAAATATGATTGGCAAATTCCAAATAACAATTCTCATTTAAACATCTTAATATGTTGATATGTATATATTAATAAAGTGATGATTACAAATAAATTTTGAATTTGTTTTTGAAATATTAATATTCTCTTAAAAAATAAAACAATAACTTTGTGTACATCACTTTTATTTATACTTTTGCCGAGCGGGTTTCGCTATTACCGTATCTTCTTCAGGGCAGTATACAGTATACAACTGCCCTGAAGAAGCTACGGTAGTAGCGAAACCCGGTCGGCAAAAGTATAAATAAAAGTGATGTAAACAAAGTTATTGTTTTAGTTTTTAAATTATTATGTCACATCACCTAAGTTACCGCTTCATATGAAAATAGATTAATATTCTTGGTAGTTTTTGTATTAACTATATGCGTTGTTTTGACGCCCTTTGACCGTGGAATTTGTCACGTTTCGTTGGTTAGATTCAAGCCTGACTTCTATTCAACGTGTAAAATAAAATGATACATTTGAAAAATAAATTTTGAACGTATCAAAGAAACTTATTAATTAACCGAAACTAAACTGTGTGTGGGAAGAAGTGCAGTGTTCGATAATAATTATTTATGACGGGGTTTAGCGGTCGGTTATACAAAATAGAAATGCTGCGCGTGTAAACATACTTATCGTATGTTAGTCTAGTGAAACTCGATACTGGAATGATTAGTTTCCACCCACTTTTCCCGAAATAGGTGTGGAAATTTTGCGTATTCCATTTCAAATGGATGTCATTAGTATTTTACCCGCCAAAACCATTAAGTTTGTGGTACTTTTTTTATTATCATCATTAATTACGTAGATATACAACATAATGTTTTACTTTTTTTTCTGACTCTACGTCTCTGTCTAATCGAAATAAAATATCAAATATATCGCGTCCAAAGTACAGAAATAAAAATATCAAATGCGATTTAAAACGCGAACCAGAAAAACGAATTCTTACCTACTTTTTCATTTTTATTTTTATTTTTATTAAATTAAGACATTTTACGAAAATATAAGGCAAAAAAGTCCCCATAAACTCCTTTTTAGTAGTTTTTCTAATGGGAACTTGTTATTCAAAACTTCATCTTAAATTTACAGTTAAAGTTAAGTTACAATATATATGTATATAAAATAAAAACGTGACAATAATAAATGGTAAATAAAATAACATTTCCTAATTATCCAAAACAAATAGTTTCTTCAGCTAGCCAAGTTTTCAATATATTTATTAACTGTTTAGTTTTAATAAAAAAAAATATGTATATTTCAGCAGGTAACCTATTTAGATAGGTACGAATCATGTGATCTAAAGCTCTCGGTTCATATTTGTTTGTATGCTTAGGAACCATTAATACTTCATTAAAATTGAGACGAGTGTTGTAAGTGTGCTCTAGTCTATTTGTACTATCTGTGGGGTATTGTGCTGAAACCTTATTTGTTATTCCAAAACACAGTAAATGTATTTAATATCGATTCCCTTCTATTTTATTTCAGCTTTTTGCACATTGACAATCTAAGTGACTAGGCTTTGGTCATCGCCCGTATTACGGAAATCATGTATGAAATCCCGTAAAGCCACTATTTTAACGTTCAAAGAGGTTGTAGTAGACCGCCAATACCTAATAATACCTAACGTGGACGAGGCCTAACAAAAGCCGCCTGCAGATTCTAGTACCCGAGTAACGGTGTATCCTATTTTAAGGTCCTTATAATCTAATAAATTTAAAAGGTTCATTACATATGATATATTCTAATTCATTGACGGATAGACTCTCACAAACTTCGAATAAACTAACTAACCATCACGCCGTTTCCCCGCAGGGGTAGGCAGAAAGGACGGACTGCCAAACAACTCGTTCTTGGTGTACACTTCTTGCTTCAACCACATTCATATATCGTCTCATACATTTTCTTCTATTATTCCGACTTCTGGCATGGCTCGACTCAAGTATTTGATTCACTTGATCATGCCATGTCTTCCTCGGGCGTCCCCGACTTTTTCTTCCATTTACATTCGCGTCATATATTCTTCTTACACTCCTTTCTTCGTTCATTTGCTCTACATTCCCAATCCATCTAAGCGTCCCTTTCTTAATCTTGCGCACTACGCTTGCATTCTTTACGAATCTCAACATTTTTCACACGACCACACATTCGCCTCAGAGATCTCGTTTCTACGGTATTCTGTTTACTTTCATACTTTCTCTGCCAATTCCATGCCTCACTACCATACATAAGGGTTGGTGTTATCACTCCATTGTGGACTGCTAGCTTCGCTTCTTTGGCCAACTTTTTGTTAGCGCCAACCGCGTTCACTCCTCCGTTAATGGAGATTCCTACATTTACCCTACTTTCAATACCCTATCAGTCTTTCCAACTCTCGTAAAAACACTTCCCAAATATACAAACTCAACGACCTGCTCCATTAGTATTCACCATTCACAACTATATTGCACACTGTTTTCGTACTCTCTCTTTCAAACACCATGATTTTAGACATACTTACATTCATCATTAGCTCATTCTTCATACATACTTCGTTCATCCTAGATACGGGACAGTGTAGGTTTCCCATACTGTTAGCAATCGGCATCGCATCATCAGCATACAACAGGCAACATACTTTAAGATTACTTAATTACTCGACCTTGTCATAGTAATTGAACTATAGCAGCCTTTGATCAAAGTGGAAGTCGAGCGAATAAGTTTAGGGTTCTGTGTGCTCAGAACTTGTCTTTGGAAATACAAAGCAATTCTAAAGTCTCGTCGGAAGGTAATTGTAACTGCTCTAAAGAGACCGTGAACTCGAGTCAGCGATATGATTGAGGAACTTTTGATTGTTTCTGTGTACTTCAACTTCATTCCCATAAAAATAACCCGTTCTTGTGGATATTAATCCTGCATCTGATGTCGTTAAAAAAACAACGAAGGCAATTAAATTCAAAATTAGATGCCGTAAAATTAAGAAATGAATTGATTTCGTATACATTCTTAGTGATGCATCTCTGAAACACAGTATTCAGGGATGAAAATTAATTTACTTCGAACGTTACTTAATTAATATTTGAATACGTCAAAATTTATCAGCTATTGAAGGAAAAAATATTATTTTTAATTCAATAACCGCGGAAAGTAGGTCTCTATATTTATATTTAAATATATAAATGAATAAATTTATTTGTATACGTAAAAATCATTTACTTTATATCTTGCCATAATAAGGAAATCCAATCAATATTTTATCAATAATGACTTTCAAACTTAAATATCAGTATAATTAGTTTTTTTTTTAAAGTTAGTTTTCACAGATCAAATAATTTTTTATTTTTCGAAGCCCGCCTAAACGCTCCAATTCTATGGCCGGTCGGTGTTGATCAGTTTTGAGGATAGAATGTCAAATGTCAAAACAAGGATGAACTTTACCGTACATAATTTAATATTCCATTCATAGCAAACCATAACCAAATATAAGTTATAAAAATATGTACCTTTTTAGAATCATTGACTCAAAGAATAATAATAGTATTGAGCATTAATATTTTCATAATATCCGTATTGATAATTGGTTTTCTCATGAATACTCTAATTTATTTCGCTAATAATTGTTTTTATAGTGAACAACAATTGTAGAGCTTAAAGTCACCTAAATTTACTTTAAATTTCTCTAAAAACTAAATAAAATACGTATTAAAAATACAAAACAAAAGTGAAAAAAAAACTTTCATAGTAATCCAAAAACAAAATGAGCACGTGAGGTCAGATGTTCCAAATGGATGGTGCCAACATAATAAGGTGTCTTGATGATATACTTTTTTTATTTAATTTTAAATAACTAACTAACCATCACGCCGTTTCTCCGCAAGGGTAGGCAGAGAGCCAAATAACTCGATCTTAGCAAACACTTCTTGCTTCATTCACCTTCATACTTTTAAATAACAATTGATTAATTTTTCCTGTATTTATATATAATAAAAGTTATATTTTCAGAATTGGCGTTTGCTGATCTGCATGAATACATATTTTTAAAGCCATTATATTTTTCAGTGGAGTTCCTTAGTTCGAGTATACTGAACGCTTTTGCGCTCGCCGAAATATTATGTTTTATTTTAAAATATAATAGAATCTGATAGACAAAACCTTCCAAAATAATGAGGAAAATTTAATAATGTTAAAAATTTTTATGTTTTTATTTGAAAATTTGATTTTAAGGGAGCATTTTAGCACTTATAAACTTATTAAGAAAATCGTATTTTACGCTTGCACCTTACACTGCGTGCTTACGTCCAGTGCTTTTAAACCAATCAATTTTTCTTTCATGAATAAAAGTTGTATATATTGAACAACGATTATAGAGCTTAAAGTCACCCAAATTAAGTTAAATTTTGCCACAACTAAAAGAATACATATTTTAAAGACAAAACGACATTCAAAAGTAAAAAATGTTCATACTAATCCAAAAACAGAATGGTCACGTGACGTCAGATGTTCCAAATGCAATGGTACCAACATAACACGGTATTTTGATGTGGTGATTCTATATTCACTTTTAAATAACGATTTGTAAATTCTACGAATATACTCGTATAATGAAAATTATTTATTCCGAATCGTCGTTTGCTGATCTGTATGAATATATATATTTTTAGTCTTTATATTGTTCACAGAAGTTCCTTATTCTAGTGATAATATTTCTGTAAATACTTAACAAAAGCAGTCTTAATACCATCATTCGATGGTCTTCAATTCAAATCTCGGGCAAATCCGGATAGTTACCTAAGTAACCTGTAAACTTCTAAAATCATTTAGGCATGCCATAATGTTATGTAAGTTGTCTTATATATAATATCTACTTTGTTGTGGGAATACTCTAACGTGTTATTCAATTACCTACGTCAACAAACACGGGTTTGTTTTAGTTTTTTTGAAGAATGTGCCAAAAAAAACTTGTCTAACGTGTTCTATTAATAAATACTCCCACATATTATCAAAATTCTCTAATATGTGTGGACAAAGGAGTCCATGAAACAGTTTAAAACTACTTCCGTTGTAATAAAATGTTTGGAAGTGATCTTTGCAAGGCAACACTCCTCTCTCTTTTAATGAAGGATTAATGGTTCCTAAGCACACAAACAAATATCGACAAAGAATCTTAGATCACATAATCCTAACTGTATAATATGTAACCCGCTGAAATAAAAAACTGTATTAAAACTAAACAATTAATAAATATACTGAAAACTTGGTTTGTTGAGAGAAGCTATTTGTATTAGATAATAAGGAAATATGATTTTATGTATGGTTTATTGTTCTGGTTAATGCTTCTATTTTATTTATTTTTGTGGAAATATTTTTGATAAAGATTCTTGAGAAATATTAATCTTTTATTTTTATCATATCCGTAAATTTAGTCTTTTAAATAATAAGCTCCCGTTAAATGAACTACAAAAAGCAGTTTATCGAGACTTTTTACATTGTATTATTTCTTTTGTGAAATCTAAGTAAAAATAAAAAATAAAAATAAACTTTTAATTTTGAAAACTAAATTCGTCATGCACATAGATTATAATTTTTTTTTTGTGTTTTTCGTAGAACTCGTAGAAGATTTTAGAAATTAAATGTAAATCAAATAGAAGTAGAGTTTAAAAATGGCCTTGAACGCCGACACAACTGTTATAATAATGTAAACTAAAACACTTGCAGAACTTAATAATAAATTATTTTGTATTCACCACTTTATTAATATATACATACCAACATGTTTCAAAAGCGATGCTTTCTTCATCAGGAATATATAGAATGCTAAAAAATTATAATGTAAACTATAGACAAATCATAAAGAAATTACTAATAATAATAATAACTGTATATTATTATTTTTTTAGTATTCTATATATTCGTGATGAAGAGAGCATCACCACTTCCAAGAAAACATTAAACTGTTTTGGAAGGAGGTCAAAATGTCCCGGTATGGTCCAAAAAGCGGATGTGTGAAAGTGATAAAATAGAAAGATGGAAAAATATTGACGAATGAGAATGAAATAAAAGAGAGATGGATGAAATACTTTGAAGAGGTCTTCGAAAGCAACCCGAGTGATAGTGATTCCAGTGACGAGTCAGGTATGAATGACGATGGAGTGCATGTTCCTAAAATTAGCATCGATGAAATTAAAAGATCGATTAAATGTATGAAGAATGGTAGGGATGGTGGTTTCGACAATATTGGTGCTGAATACTTTAAAGGAGAGCCGTATAATTCTCAGATGGTTATGCAAACTTTTTAACCAATCTTTAGAGGAGGGTTACACCCCGTTAGATTTGAGAAGGGCTGTAATCATGCCTCTATATAAAGGTAAAGGGTCACGCATGGAATGTGGAAATCACAGGGCTATTAGCCTGCTAAGTTCAGTTGGATAGCTGCATGGTGGGATATTGATTGAAAGGCTACAAATGAAAACAAAGGATAAAATATGGGATGTGCAACGTGCATTTATGAGTGGACGGGGGTGCATGGATTAGATTTTCTCGTTGCGTATGCTCACAGAGAAGTTTCTGGCAAAAAACCAGAAGCTTTTCTGTGCTTTTGTAGATCTACAAAAAGCATACGACCGAGTTGAGAGAAAAAAGTTATGGAAGTTATACAAATCTTATACAGGCAATTGCATCTCTGTACGAGGGAAGTGTTGCATGTGTTGCAAATAGTGATTTTACGGGGTGGTTAGACATCACAAAAGGTGTTAAGCAAGGCTGCGTAATGTCACCGTGGTTATTCAATCTATACATGGATAATTGTATGCAAGAATTGAAAGAGGTGGGCTTGGGCGCGAAAATGAGTAGTCTGCAAGTATGTTGACTATTGTATGCTGATGATGCGGTGCTGATTGCTAACAGTACGTAAGATCTACAGTCCCTCGTATCTGGGATGAACGAAGTATGTATGAAGAATGAACTAATGATTAATGTAAGTAAGTCTAAAGTCATGGTGTTTGAAAGAGGGAGTACGAACACAGTATGCAATATAGTTATGAATGATGAATACTTGGAGCAGGTCGATGAGTTTGTGTATTTGGAAAGTATGTTTACGAGACATGGAAAGATTGATAAGGATATTGAAAGAAGGGTGAATGTAGGAAACTCCATTAACGGAGGACTGAACGCGATTGGCGCTAACAAAAAGTTGTCCAAAGAAGCGAAGCTAGCAGTCCACAACGGAGTGCTGATACCAACCCTGATGTATGGCAGTGAGGCATGGAACTGGCAGAGGAAGGATGAAAGTAGACTGAATGCTGTAGAAATGAAATCTATGAGACGAATGTGTGGTAAAACCATGTATGATCGTGTGAAAAATGTTGAGATTCGTAAGGAATGTAAGGATAATGAAAGCATAGTGAGCAAGATTAAGAAAGGGACGCTTAGATGGTTTGGGCATGTAGAGCGAATGAACGAAGAGAGGAGTGTAAAGAGAATATATGACGCGAATTTGAAAGGAAGAAGAAGCCGGGGACGTCTGAGGAAGACATGGCACGATCAAGTGAATCAAATTCTTGAATCGGTCCATGTCAGAAGTCGGAATAACAGAAGAGAATGTATGAGACGTTGTATGAATGTGAATGAATCAAGAAGTGTATGCCAAGATCGAGTTGTTTGGCGGTCCGTACTCTCTGCCTACCCCTGCTGTGAAACGGCGTGATGGTTAGTTAGTTAGTTAGTTAAGAAAACATCACAAACATGTAGAACAGTAGATCTGTGTATATTAATATGAAAGTGGTGAATACGAAGTATTTTTTTTATTCATTTATTAATAATGACGTCCGAAAGTGAAAATCAATCTTTTGAGAAAATATAACATTTTTAAATTTGTTTTTCAATAAATTTAAGAAAATGCATATTCTTCACATACGCCAACTGCACTTTTCGACGTTAATTGCGTTTTATCAAGGAATCTTTTTATTTTGTTTTGTTTTTTCCGGTTTCATGTTTCATTTTGGTGAGGTTAATATTTTTTTCTTCAATGATTACGTACAACAATATTTAGGTATTGGAGTGGGAGGCGATCAAAGGGGAAAGAGTAATTGGGGATTTTTTCGGGAGGAACAGAACGTTTCACTGGAAAAATATCTAGAATAATAACATGAATTTACTTGTTTATTCAACATGCTGAAATTAATATTCGTTAGTTTCGGGAGCTGAAGTTAATATATTTTTTGTAATATCTGAAAATTGTTTGATTTTTTTTTTAAATTATTGTGACGGAAAATTCGGCGTTTAAAGCTATTATCAAATTGTAATGATAATGGTAGATAAAATTGGAAATTCAATATTTCTTTCCAGACTTGTAAAATAAGTCAATAGATGTCTCATATAAATAAAAATCGGGTAGGTATATCCGAGACTCTGTCCAGATTGCAATTGAGTTCGGGATGAAACTTTGCAATCATCATAAAGATAGCAGCCAATAAAACTAGATCAACTATGGATAAACCGTACTATAATCAAGTGCAAAGGGTTTTTATGATCGTCATGTACGTCTACAAAGCAATCATTAGATGCCGTTGTATTTATTTTTTTCTCTCATACGCTCATATTATTAAAATATTTATTTTTATTTTTTTATTAGATACTGGCATCCCTTCCCATAAATCATTAATTAACTTCCCGACTTATTTTCAAACAAATTTCCATCTCACGTATTCCACATCAAAGCCTTTAATGCATTGACTGTGCAGATTTCAGTTCGGAAATAAACACGTTTATTCAATGGACATTTCAATCATTACTCTGATTACTGAAAATGCATTTGATTCTGAAAGCATTATTTCTGTTAGATAGATTTGAATCCGAATATGTTAACCCATTCAGTTGGACGTTTCCACTGTTTAAACATTGATATCAAACGCCGCGTTGGATATCAACTATGCATCATCAAAACATATTGATAATGTTTGCGAAATTCAAACCACAGATTATTTCAATATTGTTTTAGTGGCGTTGAAAAATCATATATTTTGATTAACAAAGATATCATGATATTATCATTGTGATTGGTTCAAAGGCACTGGACTAGACGCAGTATAAGGTGCAGGCGTAAAATACGCTTTTACGATTATTTTAATAGGTTTATAAGTGCTAAAATGCTCCTTTAGAATCAAATTTACAAATAAAAGCAATGATTTTTTTACATTATTTAATTTTTCTCATTATGTAGAAGGTTTCCTCCATCGTATTCTATTATATTTGAAAATGAAACGTAATATTTCGGCGTGCGCAAAAGCGTTCACTTTGAAATAAGGACCTCCAGTGAAAAATATAATGACTTTCAAAATATTTATTCATATAGATCAGCAAACGCCAATTCTGAATATATAACTTTTAAATATTGTAAATATTTATACGTAGAATTATATACAAGAAAGGATTATATGCGTAGAATTATATAGAAGTTAGTTAGTTACTTATTTAAAAGTGAATAAAAAAAGAATTTCAAGAAAACACCTTATTATGTAGGCACCATTGCATTTGGAACTTTCTGATCTTACGTGAACATTCTGTTTTTGGATTACTAAGAAAGATTTTTTTCAACTTTCGTTTCGTATTTTTAATATGTATTTTTTTGTTTTTAGAGAAATTTAAAGTAAATTTGGGTGACTTTAAGCTCTATAATTATTGTTCAATATAAAAAAAAACAATTATTAGTGAAATAAATTAGAGTATTCATGAGCAAACCAATTATCAATACGGATATTATGATAATATTAATGCTCAACACTATTATTATTGTTTGAGTTAAAGATTCTAAAAAGGTACATAATTTTATTACTTATATTTAGTGATGGTTTACTATGAATACAATATAAAATTATATACAGTAAAACTCATCCTTGTTTTGACATTTGACATTCTATCCTCAAAACTGATCAAAACCGACCGGCCATAGATGTGGAGCGTTTAGGTGGGCTTTGAAAAATTGAAACTTCGAAAATTATTTTATCTATGAAAACTGACTTTAGAAAAAAAAACTAAATATACTGTTATTTAAGTTTGAATAACATTATTGATAAAAAAAATAATAAAAAATAGACCTGAGCTCCTTATAACATTTTCGACATTTTTAAAAATTAATTATGTCGATGAAATACCAACACATCCTGAATTACGTGTAATGGGTTTAAAAGGAGATTTATTTTAAATTTTTTAGATTACTATCTGATGTGTATCCGGCCTTGCTCGGGATTATATATTTGTTTTTGAATAAAGTTGATTTGATAGCAAAAGTTTTGCCTTGTTACAACTATTAATATCTCTAAACAAACAAATAAAGGAACATTCAACATTTTCAAAATAGGTAAACCTAACTTAAGTAGGTACCTACTTGTGTTTTCCATTTTTAAATATTCTACCCGAGCAAACCTTTTTCTTCGAATATGTAATCTATGGCTAACCAGAGTGGTAAATCCATGGGCTAAGCTCAAGACAACATGGCGGGTTCAATGTTTTCGTACTAATTTTAAAACGTTTTAGCAACAGTTTTACATAATGAATTTCATTCAAACTACCCTTTAAACCTTTCCGGCACTAATAAGAACAAACTGTGCTATTTTCAGCAAAACCGGTCTAGTTATTTTCGAGAAAATCTAGAACAGACAGATAAGGATTCCTTTTCATAAATAGAGATTTTCGTCGGGATATACGTGGAACGTTGAAGTGTTTTGGAATAGAATAAAGAATACACACTGGAAGTGCCTTCCACGTAGATATAAATGGATGCCGGTGTACCTTTGTCGTAGTACCTTTTGGTTCCAGCCCCCAGAGAACCAATAAAAATATAGCGCTATGTCTTTTTCACACTATCTCCATTGTACAATTCCATTCGCCATGAAATGACGATGAAATATTTTTTGTATTGGAAATTTAAAGCCCGAATGGACATATTTTTGGATTACGAAGCACGCCCATATCGGAGTTCTTTGGTTCTTGTTTATTCTCTTGGAATAATACTTAAATAATTAACACTATCATAAATGAATTTAAAATTACTTTCCATTCACCACTTTATCAATATACACCTATCAACATGTTTCTAAAGCGATGCTTTCTTGGTCAGGAATATACAGAATACTAAAAAATACTCATGTCAAATATACACAATTGATAAACATAGAACACAATAATGTAAGAATAGATAAATTATAAACATAAACAAAAAAGTAGGTAAGTAAATAATCTTTTATTTTTTCAAATATCTATCTCTTTAATTTATTTTCATATTAATATTAAAAGGAAAAATAGTTTATTTTAAATTTCTAATATAAATTTGTCATTTAATGTTTTATTAACATTTTTGATTTATTACTTACCTACTTTAAACAATTTTTGTTTCTGTTTATAATTTGTATATTATTACATTATAGTATTTTGTGTTTATAATTTCTCTATGCTTGACATTATTATTTTTTAGTATTCTGTATATTCCTGATGAAGAAAGCATCGCTTTCGAAACACCCTGATATGTGTATATTAACAAAATAATTTTAAAATGATTTATTAATAATGACGCCACAAAGTGAATACCAATCTTTTGAAGAAATTACAATTAACATTTTGCTTTAAATGAACTTACAAAAACGTTTTTCGAACGGGTGAAGTTCATTTTAAGTCTGTGACTTGTGGTCAAAGTCACTTTAATCTTCAGCTTTTTATGTAAAAATCTTGTCACTCGAAGGTCCACTCAGATTAATTATCTCTCCAAATGAAGCATAATCTCCTGGCAGCTCTGTGGTATTGGATTATGTGGCTTCGTTACGTAATTGGGTCTGTGTGTAATTTATAATATTGTAAAAATTATGTTTCATCGTTCTTCTGCTGCATACGATTTCCCTGGTATTGTATATTAACTCGTATTTAATTGTGTAGTGTTTTTTTTAATAAACAGTAGTGTAATGAGATAAATGTTAACTGGTTAAGGCGATTTTTTTCTTTTTCTAATTTCGAGTGCTTCTAAGTTATCCAATTTTTTGCTTTTATGGTTACGGTGAAGAATTGTAACCCCTGTGTCCTTGTTAAAAGTGTGATCTTTGGAAATTAGATGATTGGCAAATTCTGAGAAGTTATTATTATTTAAGTATCTTAAATGTTCTGTGACTCTAATATTTATATTTCTAGTTGTTTTACCTATGTAGAACGATGGACAATCATTACAACATAGTTGGTAAATACCTGAGTGGCTTAATTTATGTTCTCTATCTTTAGTATTTTTTAGTAATTTACCTAAATTGTTATCAGTATATAACGCGGGTTTAATGTGGGAAGGAAATTTTTTGTGCTAAGTGAGGAAAATGTTGGATATATAAACCGGTAGATTTTTAATAAAATAAAAGTGGTCTACAACAAATTTATGTGTTTTTTGTTGTAGAAAATTATGAAGTCACGCACAAATACAAATAGGTACAAAAGTCACGTAAGAATAAGTTTAAAAAAATTACTATTGTTTCGCACATATTATTTGGATAATTTCCCTTGATAACATTAATTTTTTTAATTATTGACGAAAGATATAAAAACCAACTCTTTTCGCTTACATCAAACACTTCAAGACTTCGCGTTCCAAGCGATCTATGGCTGTTACCTATATTGGCGGTGACATGAGACACACAACGTGATTAGTAATATTTTTGGCGTATATATTTTTCAGTATATGTGCGGTACATTTTGCATTGATTCGTGTGTTTATAGGGAAGCCACTGCATCTATTGGACATTTATATGTAAATAATATTCAATAAAGAAAATTCACTCAGTTACGTTCAACGAAATTACAATAAGTTTTCTTGATTTATCGTTGACAAACTGAAATTAATCAATTTAACGGAACTTCATTGTATGTCACCATGTTCATGTTATAGACACAGTTTTACATATTGGATTTCATTCAAACAATTTTTCGAAATATGTATATCCAACTTAAGTAGGTACTGTACGGAACAGGTTCTGCAAATACCTGCCGCACGTTTATAAGATGGGCTGGTTACTTCAACGCCTCGGAGAAGGGTAAGAAAGGCGAACGACATTAAAAAAAATTAAATTAAAGTAGGAGAGAGCCAGGAGTGAAGACAAGAAGTTCAAGTCGGTCAGAATGGCCCAGTGAAGAGGCAGACGAAGGCGGAAGGTCAGTCCAGTGGTGAGCCCTGATTTTTGAATTTAGCGATTTTCTCTCGTACTCGGTTGCGGTACTGTGTAACCGACGCTCGGTCTAGCGAACCGTTTTTCCCCAGAGTTATTCCGTGAACTGCGGAGGACAGAGATAATCTTGAATCGACTAGATTCAAAAATTAGGTTGTGGATCTCGACTTCAAAGATTCGATTAAGTCTCTCCTGCTCTTCACCAGATTTTTATTAAAGACATAATAATTATTTTCACAAAAATAATGGCGTGCAAAGTTGGGTACTAGAACTTTTCCGCCGGTTTATAACATAATTAAAATTTACAGGGTATAGAACTTAATTCTATTTGATTCCGCATGTACTCGTAAACAGCTTTGCAACTTCATTTATTAAGATCTGTTTACTATATCCGCGGAAATCGTCGAAAACAATATACATTTACTAGTTTTACAATGAATCGAGCCAGTTCGCTGGGCCGCCGAGCGGTCCAGCTAATCAGGGCTCAACCTAAGGGCCGTGGCCGTCGCCGGGCAGGCGGTAGGATTGACGGGGGTAAGGGAAATGTCCCGTTATCGGTCAGTGGCGACTCGTTATTAGACAGTTGTTAGACACGAGAAAACGACACGCAGTGGCTTAGAAATGATGACGAGAAGTGCTCGCGTTTGCACTTCTTCTTTATCTCTACTCCAGGAAATTTCGCTTCATCGCGTCCAGTGAGACGCCACGTGACCTTAACGGTTTATTTTAAAAATAAACAGCTTAATACTAAATTTGCCTAAAATTAACATACAAATTAACTATCTCCGGTACAGGTACCTACTTGTGTTGTTCATTTCTTAAATATTCTACCCAAGCACACCTTTTTGAATGTGTAATCTATGACTAACCAGAGTGGTCTATCCATGGGCTAACCTCAATGAAACATGGCGGATTCAATGTTTTTAATAATTATTTTAAAACGTTATAGGAACAGTTTTACATATTGGATTTCATAAAAACTACTATCTAAACCTTCTCGGCACTAATAAAAGCAAACTGTGCTATTTTCAGCGACACTGGCCATTGAGGACAGACGGACAAACATTCATGCTTATATATATTGATGTTTATTCTACTCCTTAATTATTATTAATTTAAAATAATTCATTAATGTAAGTTTTGGGCATATTGCCTGTTTATGTAATAAAATAAAATAAATAAATAAAAATACAGAGAAAATATATATTAAAGTTCCTAATAAATTTCACCTGAAGTTCATTACTATCCTTAACTCTTCCTGTAATTTTAGTTTTTTTTTTATACTTAAACACGCATATTTTAATTCCGTTAATCTCCGATCACAAAGTTTTAACAAATAAAAATATCAGAACTGGCAATCTCTGTGCAAACTGAATTAAAAACTTCAGAAATGTGTGGAAAAAAACTTCATTAGTGTTTTTTACTGACTAAAAAACGTTTTCCTTGGAGTGGAATTCACGATTATTTTGCTCTATTTAACTAAATTTTCTAGATAACTAGCTTGTAATTAAAACATTTAACTTCGTGTAATAGCTATGTTAGGATACGTTTCCGCTTTATTTACGGCGCCCATATTATTTATTTTTATTAATATTCTTAGACCATAAGTTTTCAAACGGTGTTAAAATAAATTATAAAATTACATTGTAACCATTGCTTTATATATCAACATGTTTCGAAAGTGATGCTTTCCTCATCGGGAATATACAAAATACTAAACTTGACGGCCTCCATGGTCGAGGGGTAAGGCTCTCGACTACGAATCCGAAGGTCGCGGGTTCAAATCCCGGCGTGCGCAAGTAATTTTTATTTAATTAATTTGTGTTGTTTCACAATTAATTCATTTAAAAATAATATGTAGTATATTTGCCCACGTTCCAGAGTGGAAGATACTCCCAGTATCGCCCTGGTGAAAGACCACCATTCATAATTGAAACCTTGCTTGAAATGGCTTTTAGCCGTGTTTGGTGACCAGATCTGAATAGCCACGTATTACCAACCTTCCTCTTCCCCTTCTCCTTCCCCTCCCCAATACCTTCAGCCTCACAACATTCCCCAATTGGTAATGTCATAGTCTCACTGGCTCCAGACGGTTGGGAGCAGTTGGGACTCATGTGAGGTATTCATATAAAAAAAAAAAAACTAAAAGTTATAATGTCAAGTATAAGCAAATGTTATATGTAGAACAGAATAATGTAATAACAGATAAATTAAACAAAAACAAAAATTGATTGAAGTAGGTAATAATTAATCAAAAATGTTGATAAAAAATTTATATTAGAAATTGAAAAACAAATTATTATTATTTTTAATATGATAATAAATTCTAGAGTTAACTATTTAAACAAAAAAATGCGATTATATATTAAACTAGCTGATGTGTACCCGGCCTTGCTAGGGATTTTTATTTTTTTGGAATAAAGTTATGAAGTTGTGAATTCGTGCTATAATTGATTTGACAGCGAATGTAACTATATCTTAACAAAAAAAAAACTGTTTAAAATTTTATTTCATTACAAACGTATATTTTATCATAACATATCTAAATCATAAAGTTCTCCTACTCGTGTTTTCCATTTTGTAAATATTCTACCCAAAAAATCCTTCTTCTTTTGAATATGCAATCTGTGGCTAACCAGAGTGTTATATCTATGGGCTAACCTAAATAAAGCATGGCGGGTTTAATGTTTTTCACACTAATTTTAAAACGTTATAGCAACAGTTTTACATATTGAATTTCATTCAAACTACTTCCCGGCGCTAATAAAAACAAACTGTGCTATTTTCAGGGAAACCGGTAGAGTAATTTTCGATAACATCGAGGACAAACAAACAAACTTACATTGATTTTTATACATAGATTTAATTCATGATTTAATTAACGCTTCTACTAATTTCTAAAATTTCAAATTTGTCTAATTGTAATTGTTGTACTTTTTTTTTTTAATGTAAATTTTTTAAACCTTTATTTATATTAAAAAAAATGATTTGTTTTAAAAACATGATTGGCAAATTCATAATAATTATTATTATTTAATCACCTTAGGTGTTCTTTAACACTAATACTAAAGTTTCTTGAAGCCTCTTCAATGTAAAAAAAGTTGCAATCGTTACAAATTAATTTATATACCCCTGATTTATTTAAAATATTACCCTTTTTCTTGTTATTTTAAAAAAAAAAAAAATTATTTTATAATTAGTATAAAAAGCTTGTTGGATAGTATTTTAGATGATTTTAATTAATACATTTGAAATATTATTTAAAAACAATATTTTTCTCCACTGTTTAGTATCATCAGTTATTTGTGGATATACTTAAGATTTAATAAACTTTTCTTAAACTACGCCACAAGGTGAATACCAATCTTTTGAAGATATTGTAATAATATCTAGTTCTAGAGTTACGTTCAATTACTTTAGGGTTTTTGTGAGGAAAATGACATTAAAGACATGAAAAATATGATTTGACTAATTAATAATAGAACACCTGCATTGTTCTCGTAGTATTTATAATTCCGGGCTTAATAACAGAGTGCCAATTAGGAACCTGCTGGACTTACCAACGTTCGTTGTTATGATTTAAAGCATTCATTTGCATTTCAATGATATATTAATTACAAAACAATCCTCAATCATTTTGAGAGGGGCTTATCTCCGATATACTGAGGCATAGCTCTGCTAGCCCTGTATTATCGCCAATCACGGCTAGTAGGAGCTTTGTGATTTTGTTCGACTGGAGATATCGGAAATTTTCCATTATCCAACTAACTCTATGGCATATTTTACGGTAGCTTTGGGGGATTATGTGATGTCATTTCTATTCAGGTAATTTCAATTTTGAATTTGATATGATTAGTATACAGAGTTCCTAAATTAAAAGATTTCTGACAGGCATAATTAAAAATGATTATCTAATGATTCTTTGCTTTTGAACTTTTATTGGTGGTGAGTGGATGACTTATAAGAATACTACAACTTCGGGGGTAGGATTTTACTCCTTACGGAGGATTTACTTGGTTTTTGTTTGTATTTAAATATTTCGTTCTCGCTGTTTTTAGCGAGAGTATTTATTGGTGGGTTTTCATTATCGGCTAGACTGGCATAAAATTTTTCAGAATGTGTTACTATAAGATTCTTTATCAGAGGAATTTTTGTGTCATTGTGTGAGTGTTAACCGTGATCCACATAGGCGCATTCAATTCTAATCGAATAGCTTTGTTTTGCAGAGTTTGTAGTTTGTTAATGTGTTTGTTAGTTGCGTATCCCCAAAAGGGAGCAGCGTAAGTAAAGCCCGTCCCTATGGTCGTCTTGCAAAGGAGTAATTTATTGTCTGTTGATCTACTCAGATAATATTGGTGGTCTTTCGTTTTATACCAGAACAGAAGCGATCTTTTAATATCTACTGAATACACAATTGGCCAACTCTAATTTTAAATGCTAATCAAATGCTTATTAATGGAATCTATGTTTAGGAAAGAATTAATCGATATAAAATAAACAACTCAGGCGGTTATTAAGCTGTAGTTATGCAATAGTAGAGTGTAGTTATCCTGATGACGTGAAAAATGAGTTATAAGAGATGAACTAGCAGTTGGATGGATCTTGTTCGATTTCCACACCGGGCATAGAATACCAATTATAAAAATTCTTTGATAATTTTAATTCGATCGGGAAAAAATGTATGTTTTGAGCAAGTCCATCTTTATCTTTCGATAGTAGAGATGTGGCTAAATATATCCAATAGAAGTACTATGAAATAAATTATCAAAGTTTTGCCATACGAATAATTTTTAAACAAGGAGAGACAGTAAAGATAGCAAAACCTGCAAAATGTTCATAATGTAATGAAATAAGTTTTTAGTTGTTAAAAAATTATCAATCATTTTATAATTTCTTGATGAAAATTCGTGTTTATGACTTTGAACGATTTTGTATGGTGGTCTCAAAATGATTAATGATTAAGTTAACATTATCGGAACTAAACTTGTAATTTAACGATGATTTATACTTTGAATCTCGCAAAACACGAGAAAGTTCTGATCATCATCATTAGTTATCATCCCGCGTTAAGTGCCGCCCAGATATATTTAAGCGTCTCTCTTGTGAGGCTATTAAGCCGCGTCTTTATGATAATTATATGATATATCCAGGGGCGCCGCACCCTCACGTGCAATATGTGCGGAACACACGGGCGGTCGAACAAAGTGACGCCCACTTAAATCCACCTCCGCATTCACCTTCCACCACCCTGCAGTCTTCATGACTGATTAATTCTGTTTCTTCATTTGTTAAACGCCCGCGGGGCTTTTACAAACATACTTCACATCCAATTTATTTTTTATAACTAATTGAAGTTTGTAAACCTCATTATAATATTTAATCATTGAAGAAGATCATATTAACACATCCCAAAATGAACCACGAAACCGAAAAAACAACAGAAATTAAAAAGATTTCAGTCGCATCTGGGATAATATTAACAAGTCTTGAACTTGAAGTATGATATCGTTTTAAATGGCGTAAATTGAACTGGTCTCATTAGCTTAGTTGGTTAAGCGGTTACCCCGGATAGGTAGAGGTCCTGGGTTCGAGTCCCAGATGCGACTGAAATCTTTTTAATTTCAGTTGTTTTTTCGGTTTCGTGGTTCATTTTGGGATGTGTTAATATTATCTTCTTCAATGATTAAATACTTCATATCGTACAATAAGACGGTAAAAATAGGAATAAGTACATCAGTTAGCAATTATAAAAAGAATAGTTGAAGCTTAAAAGAAAAGAAATACATATCCGGTACATTCCGAACTAATTATTTTAGTTTTTTCATATGATGCGGTAAATTTGTGATGTGACATTATAATTTAAAATTAAAAAAATACTCTATTTACATCACTTTCATTTGTTATACTCGTATACTTTTGGCGACCGGGTTTCGTTACTATCGTAGCTTCTTCGGGGCAGTATACTACTAAACTATGAACTAAGATATAAATTATATAATTGAAAATACACTTTGTATATACCACTTTACTTAAAATATATAAATATTTCTACATGTTTCGATAGCAATGCTATCATCTTCAGGAATAAATGAATACTAAAAAATAATTTCAAGTATAGAAAAATGATAAAAAATTTAAAACAATAATTTAAGAATATACAAAATATGAGCATAAACAAAAATGAATTTAAGTAGGTAAATAACAGATCAAAAATGTTAATGACAAAATAATTATAAAATATTGAATAATACATTTAAATTAGAAATATAAATAAAAATGATTATTATTATTAATATGAAAATAAATTGAACAGAAAGCTATTTTAAAAAATATTTGATTATTTATTAAATTTAATTCGCTATTAACACTTTTTCTTATTTCTAAAATTTCAAATTTATCTGATTGTAAACCAGTTGTATTTGCATGTAAAACTTTTAAACCTTTATTAAATTTAAATTTTTAGAAATATTTATATATTTTAAGTAAAGTGGTATATACAAAGTGTATTTTCAAATATATAATTAATAATGATGCCACAAAGTTATCAATCATTTGAAGAAATTATAAGATATAAATGTTTTATAGATTGATAAAAACGGGCGAGTGAAGGGCCAAGGGTGGGGAAGAGCAGGTATTCTACCGGGAAGGGTGTGTACTTTATTGATTGGGAAAATTTTAAGTTTCAGAATTTATTTAAAATTATCTGATTGTTAATGAGCCGAGTAGATCTAACAGGGACACGAATACTGATTGAGAGAAGTGTATGAAGGTATTCTCTAATTTAAAAAGGATAACTATTACGATGAAGGAAATCCGAAAAGCAAGTTTTCTTGTTTTAAGAATTTATCGTTCAAATATGAAATACATTCGCAATGGAGATATGTTTCATAATATCTATTATCCTTTCGCGTTAAAGAATCGGCCCGAATATTATTGATAAAATTTTCTCAGCACTTCGAGTATGGCGACAGCTCTCTCGCCCATGGGTGCATTGTTCTTAAATTCCTTATATTTGTGCGCAATATAACGTACAATCTCACAATATCGACATTCTTCACAATACCCTTACGAAATATCGAACCGAAGCAATACGTACGACCACAAATTGATGAAGGTATATAAAATGTATCGTGAGCATCCCCTGTCCCGATCCTATCTTCCTCTTCCTCTCTCCCCTTCCTTCTTATTTTGTTTTTTTCTAATAAAACATCTGTACTTAACCACTGTTAGCGCAAGAAAATGTCTTGGCTTATCTTTTGTTAAACTTCCTTTCTATATAAATTTGTATTAAAACTGTTCGTTTCTTATAAATAAATTTATAATAAAAAATAAGTAATAATACCAGGATCATTATATATATTTTTACTAGACATTTTCTTACTTGGGTCATATAGGTGGTGAATGTATGTATATTTGGGTAAGCCACGATAATCGAGCAATAACTCAGATGGATGGTGACTTTCTGTTACTTAGCCGATTGCGCCGCTACGTGGAAACAGTTATATCTACTGCACGAGTAATCTTTGGATATTTCATCTACACCGATTTGAAAAAAAACTGAGACATAAAATCTTTTGACTTTTAGAGACAGTAAGTGAATTTGATTAACTGGGCGATTTTTTTTTTAAATATATAAATACCGCATAAGAGTCCCAATTGCTACCAACCGTCTGGAGCCAGTGAGACTATGGCATCCCCAATTGTGGAATTTTGTGAGGCTGATGGTATTGGGGAGGGGAAGAGGAAGTTGGGGAAATACCTGACTTCAGATCTGGTCACCAAACACGGCTAAAAGCCATTTCAAGCAACGTTTCAATTCTGAATGGTGGTCTTTCACCGGGGCGATACTGAGAGTATCTTCCACTCTGGAACGTACGCAAATATACTATACATTATTTTTAAATGAATTAATTGTAAAACAGCACAAATTCATTAAATAAAATTTAATTGCGCACGCCGGGATTTGAACCCGCGACCTTCGGATTCGCAGTCGAGAGCCTGACCCCTCAACCATAAAGAAGAGGCAATAAAGAAAAAGTTTAATCACTTTTTCCCAAAGGATCGGAAACGTCCATTTCATCGAGAACACCCACAATACGATTTAACTCTTCAGTGGAACTAAATCTCGAGGCGGCCCTTATACACCTACGTCAGGCGAGATGTCTCCCTAATTAGCGAAATAGCGCAAGTGCGTAAAGAATGACGCGTCATTAGACGACTTTTCATAACAAATAACACGGTACTGAAAATATATTTCGACATGGCTCGGTCAGCCACGAGCCACTGGCCACTATCCACGATACGCGATGACAGCTGAACTAGGCGGAGCGAGGTGGCGGCACTGGCTTGGCGCTGGTGCTGGCGTCAGTGATAGCGCCCGAAAGGTTATTAATAAAAATATGACAAACGTACGCAAATAGCGCTAGGTGAAAAAAACATAACGACACTAAAAAAATCAGCGGACTCTGTGCAGTTTATTGGGACAAGTTGTTGAGAATAATTATCGTCAACCAAAAAACAACTAAGCATTACGCCATTTTACCATACAGTATTTTTTAAAACAGTACTTTGTCAGATATAGAAAGCACATGAGGAAATATGGTTTAAAGGAATTTTCTTTGTATTCACCACATTATTAATATAAACAGTATGTTTCGAAAGCGATCCTTTCCTCATCAGGAATATATAGAATACTAAAAATAATAATGTAAGAATAGACAAATTATAAACGTGAGCAAAAATTGATTAACCTACGTAAGTAATTAATCATGTTAATAAAAAATATTATAAAACATTGAAAAACAAATTTGTAATAGAAATTAAAAAATAAATAATGTTTATTATTAATATGAAAATAAATCCAAGATACAGCTTTTTTTTAAATATTTGATTATTTATGAAATTTAATTCACTATTAACGCTTTTTCTGATTCATAAAAGTGGTGATTACAAAGAATTTTTTAAAAATTAATTTACTAATAATAATAATGTGTTTATTATTATTAATAAATTAATTTTTTAAAAATTCTAAAAATAACAAAGCGGTGAGTGCAATACTCTGTCTGCCATACAAAATAATAATTTTGAATAAATTATATGATATAGAAATAGAACATAAAAAATAACATAAGATAAAATAATGACGCCACAAAGTGAATACCAATCTTTTGTAGAAATTATTAAATACGGTTTTGGCTAATAATACGAGTATAATCATTTGACTGGCAGAAGGCTAGTTGTGCTATTGCACCGACATTTAGATCCGCTGTGATCTTCTTATACTCGTACGTGTAGTTTTGTAAGAAACTCTTGTTACACAGTGTGCTATTAGTGCAAACCCAATCTGCAGAAGAAGTTATATAATAACATAAAATAGATTAAATTAAGAGTTCGTCTTTCAAGGTGATAGCCGCATCATCTGCATCCATCGTTCATTGAGTGGAGAGCTGAGCCACCCGAATGCAGCCACAATAATGGTGTTCCTATATTGCCCCAGAAGCTGGCTAGTCGGTGGCAAAGTAAGGCGGAGGATGAGTGCATCCTCCCTTGAGTAAAGATCGTAGAGGCACTACAGAACCTTGGATTTTGCAGAAGTTGCCTGTATGCGTTGCTGTAGCACACCCTCAGCTTATCCCATTGCTCTGCTGAGTATTGTGACCACAGCTCAGATGTACGAGTATGTAGGGCAGTGCAGTATGTCGTAAAAATCAGTTTCCTGATATCGTCGCTACAGTGGTAGAACCGCCCTGAGAGCATTCCGGCGCGTATATTGATGGCTCTTCTTTGGCGTTCCATATCTTCCATATGGTTCATGTCTTCTGTAAAGATATGTTCCAGGTATTTGGGACATATCTTTAGGCCACAAGCAGTATATGTCCTTGTAGCCAGATTGGTGGGACATTTAGTGACTTGTTGTGTTTAAATACAACGATAACGTTTTTTTTAAATTGTACAGCAAGTTATGTGACACAAGTCGTCTCATCGCATCAATCGTTCGAGCAGAAATATGTCATCCGCGTATTTGATGTTATTACTCCTTTGTCCGTAGATTGGTAACCAATCCGTGAATCGTTGAGCTCTTAAATAAGGTCGTTTATGTAAACAGTAAATAGAGTGCGAGACATACTACCACCTTTCCCGACTCCGCTTTTAAGGAATATGGGTTTAAAGGAAGCTCGTGCCCATTGGATAAGAATTTGTATTTTGCCCATACCAAACAGCCAGCATATTGACTGCTGCCACTGGGACATATCACTTTATGCGTTTTTCCCATAATAGGTGGTGAGAAACACGATCGAAAGCCTTGCTAACCTCTGGAAAATATCCATAAGTGGTTGTTTTTCTTTTTTATAGTAGGCTATTGTTTGTTTGACTCCATAAATGGCCATATCAGTTGATGAAGCGCTGTTGAAGCCGAATTCGTTATCCAGGATAGAAAGTTTGTCTTTTATACGTGTGAATAATTTCTTTTTAGTCCTGAGATCGTTGTTAAGGAGATTGGTCGGTAATATCCCAATATCGATGCATCCAGTTTATTGGATATCAACATTGGTATAATAACAGTTTGACTGACCATCATCGTATGTCTGTATATTGGGAGGTTGGAATATAGGGCGGGTAGAATAGTATAGAGATGATCACCTACGTACCTTATGTACTCAATACCTATGGCGTCGTACCCCAGAGTTTTAATTAGGCCGGTTTTGATTAATCGTGCCTACAACCATTTCAGGAGTGACATTAATGACCAGTTCATCATTAGTCGCAGGTCGATGGTTTTGTGGAATCTCCTTGATTCTAGTTTAAAGAGAAAAAGTCCCTAAATTCATTGGCTATATTTTCATCGCCCGTGATGTTGTTGTCGCATAGTGGAACTTTGCTGTTGGATTTCAGCAGAGTCGATGTTTTTTGCCAGAGCTTTCTGAAGTCTTTGTTAAGCTTCTCCTTATAAATGCTATCCATTCATTAAGTGTTGGAATTTTCGGAGAGTAATTTTGAAAGACTTCTTATTTGTTTTTCTCTCATCTACAGTTCAGCCTTCCGTAGGGCTTTCCGATTTGAACCCAGCAAATGAATGAATGACTGACTGACTGACTATACAAAGTTGAAATTTGATCAATCCATCTAGGAACAATGTAATAGTTTTTTTATTTCTTTATTTCGGTATTTTCATAAGAAGCAACATAATAACAGTTATTATATTTACCCTGATGAAGTTTGAGTTAAGCGAAACCGGTTGGTGAAAATGAAATATATTCGTGGTTTATAACAACGTGTTTCATTTACTTAATACCTTTATTTCTGTGTTTTAACAAAAGTGCCGTATAGAGAATCTAGTTTATTTATGTGAATCTCATTATCACAGTTAGATCATTGTCATCTTATGGCATCTAGAGGTTTTATTGCTGGCAATAATTTATTTGTCAGGTCATTGTATATAGCATCATATTTGGATTTTGCCACCCATTTTCCAAAACCCCTTGGTCGTTCTTGTCTGTTGGATATAATCGGGATTAGATCCAGATCTATTTCGACAGTTAGTGGGAGATGATCTGACCACGTTGCATCGGTTTTGATGTTGACAATCCTCACCGCATTACTCAACCCCTGTATTATAATCCACTAATCAATCCATCTGGTGCTTTCATGAGCATCACTTACATAAATGTCAATGAATCAGAGCTTAAATAGACACCGTCAGCGAAGGTATACTTATACTCTGTACGAAGTAATGCAAGTTCACGTCCAAAGAAAGCTATCGGATCTGCGTTCAAATCTCATATAATAATTGAGTTGGAGCTGTTTTGTTCCTCAATAATGTAGTTTTTTTTTTCCAAACAGAATACATAATTATCATAATTATTTTCCGAATAAATCGTACCAAAAACGTTAATGAATCATTTCAAATGCCATACAAATGCAAAATGTGTTGGGGTATATGAAACCATACGTGTAAATCATCTCTATTTGAAAGTGGTATCCATGTTGATTCCTCATCTAGGACTAGCAATAGTTGGCCAAAGTAACAAGGCTCGGAGGGCGTTGAAGCAGAGAATGGACGGTGACCTCGAGGGGCTTTCCTCTCGGGGTAAGAATTACCTCGGCAAATTTACTGTTTCAAAGACCCAATCATGTAAAATGACAATCTAGTCTAATTTAATGGAAGCAATCTTCCTAACAAGCCCCATTGATATGCTTGATGTAACCCTAAGTGATCAGCTCAGGTATGGGGTCTCCATCGAAGCCAGAGTAAAGTAAGCCTCTCAGAAGCGGGCGTACTGTACAGAGCCCGCAGATACTTTAATAGTACACAACTACTGACCCTGTACAAATCGCAAGTACAGTGGGGCCACTGTAGAATTTGATAGTAACCTCTGATCGGTACTTTTGATAGGTTCACCTATCTTAAACGGATTGCAATCTTTGGAGCACAGACAGGAATATTGTTCTTTCAACATTTGCACACGGTTAACATCTGTCACATGAGAACGTGTCGCTTCTACGACTCGTTCTTGTCTTCAACGGCTCGGCTGTAGAATGATCTGCCGGCCTCTGTGTTTTTTCCGTCCTACAACATGAGTCTCTTCGAAACCCAAGTTCACTTCTTCCTATCCTCTGAAAGACCCGCCACAAAGCAACCCGAAAGATGATATCGGCCTGAGGAAAATTATTTCCCTCAGAGCCTCCTGTGTGGAGCTATTATAAAAAATAATAAAAAAAAACAAAAAAGCCATTATAAAATAATCCTGAAACTCTCCGAATGAAAATGAAAAAGCATTTCAATCTAATGCCGTTGGAATTCGCGTAAACAATCTGATCAGATAAAGAGGTAAAAAAATTTGCACAATAAAACCTTTCAAGCATCCATTTCGTAGAAAACTCGTGAAATAATAAAAAGTCTTCTGAATGCATTCTTTTATTGCGAAAGTTCTTTAAAAATACGTGAATTTTATATATCGTTTAAAAATGAAACACAATTTAGAAGATTGCGTAGAATTTAATTCAAAAGAAATAATTTCACAGTCTCGGTGATAATAATTTTCGTTAATTACCAAAATAAAACCAGCGTATACTGTTTGACTTCCCGTATTGTATTGATATGTTCATAAAATAAAACACCCGCAGAGGAGTGGTCGTCATACGTCAGACACATCAGGGCGTAGGAATAATTAGCTAGCAGTCATTAAAATTAATATACTGAAAGAGTATGAACATGGAACGTGTTCAATAAAATTAGAATATGTTTAATACTTTACGTGTACAAGATATAGACATTATACTGATAGAAACCCAATCCTTTGTAGATAATTGAAGTAGGTTTCTATGTAGCAAAATAACATAGTTGTGAATCTTTACAGATATTGGGCCGAGAAACATTCACCGCTTCTTAGTATTACTCAGTATTACAATATCAAAACAATATAACACATTTAATCAAATCAATTAAGAAAACATTATAATTTGAATACAGGGAAACACATTATAAATGTAAAAACCTCACAGAATATACAATTTTAATTATTTTCTAACTAAATCGGTTTTATCTATAATAAATCATTATTTTTAAAAACCAGTCCGAATTATAATGGGGTGGGAGTGAATAAAATCATTCAAATAAGTCGTCGCAATGTGGATTAACTGCAGTTTGGCCTTGAACGCCGAAACAGCTCTGGCAATAATAAAAACTATAAATATTGGCAGAACTTAATAAAAATATTATTAAATTTGATTTATATTAAATTTTTGGAAAAAAAAAAATGAAGTTCTACGAATTAAACACAAACAGTAAAAAAAAATTAATTTCATTTTACAAGAGAAAAAATACAATTCAAACTACTTTTTGTAGTTTGTCTAACGGGAGCTTGTTATTTAAAACATAAAATCTACAGACAAGGTTACAAAATATGTAAAAAAAAAAAAAAAACAGTATATAAAATAAAAACATAAAAAAAGCATATGTAACAAGCTTAAACCATAAATATTTATTAAAAATATTACTCTACAATATTTCTGGAAAAAAAAATGAATATAATGAAAACATAAACGAAAGCAATAAATCATAAATAAAATAATATTTCCTTATTTCTAACACAAATAATTTCTTTCAGCTAGCCAAGTTTTCAATGTGTTTATTAATGGTTTAGTTTTAATACCGTTTTTTGTTTATTTCGGCGGGTAACATATTTATACAACTAGGAATTATGTGTTCTAAAGATCTTTGTAAATATTTGTTTTTATGCTTAGGAACCATTTTAATCTTTCATTAAAATTGAGACGAGTATTGTAATTGTGCTCTAGTCTATTTGCATTAAATATAGGGTTATTAATCTGCTGAAATATAATTTTGTACCGCTGAACTGAAAGAATTATGAGGCTCTGATAAAAGCATGGAATATTATGCCTTTGTTCGTATAAACTTTTATGAGCTAATAATTTAACCAATGAATTTTGAACTGAATGAACCAGATTGATGTTTGTTTTACAAGAAAGTCCCCAGGCTGTATTCTTTTAATTTGTTATATTATATGCGCCTTATATGGGCTTTTACATATTTTATTCATTACAATAGTTACACAGGTGCAAAACACATCACAGTAGGTATATAGATAAAATAGATATCCGTCACCACTTTTCATAATTGAAAAAGAAGATATTGTACACAACAGACAGGGTTAACATAAAAACTTAAAAAGTAAAAATAAAGAATGAATGACATCTCTCCAATAACTAATGGTTTACAAAAAATTGTATACGAATACACCAGAATATAAAGTGTGAGTCAAGTTTAATCAAAACATTGATTAAGACTTTCTGAAAGAGAGAAGAAAACACAACAAAAAAGTTTAAAAAAAAAGAAATATTAGATTACCAGAGATTTGCGAAATTTAGAAAATTTCATGGGGTTGTCGGTAAATATATCAATTTTCTTGCCACTACAGTAATGAATATCGACAAATTCATACAAGATGTTGGAAAAAGCTTAAATTGGGTTTTTAGAAAGGAATATGGAAAGTTATGAGGTTTATTAGTAGAGGAACAATATATATGTATTGATTTTGGTTAAGAAGGAAGATTCTACATGGTCTAGGCGCCCCCGTGGCTGCCGGCTGCGTTTTATAGTCGCTCCTGATTTATCTCGGAAATATTAGGAAGTTATTAATTTTCTCGGTGTAAAAATAGCATAAAATAACCGCAATAATTTTTAGGTTAAATTTATAAAAATCATATAATTTTAGTGTGGCCGTTTCGGGCTTAAATCAAGTTTATAATAAAAAATCAAATAAAAACCCAAATATTTTAAGTTCAAATCTTTCACGTTGTTCTAAATTAACCCAAAAGAATCGGTCATCGGCCGAAGGCGTTCGCCACATGTGCTTGTTAAAAGACCTTTGCTTGTTAAAAGTGTCCCAGAGTGAATGATTTACAATGTTATTCTTTGAACTATGGTGATTGTAAACAATATACGACTGAGCTAGACAACTCAAACTCAAACTTAATGGTGAATGTGCTATTTTGGAGCCTTTAATAGCTGCAAAGATATAATTGTATAACCTTGAACGTTGTACCACAACCGCAATCCGCAAAATTAGATTTCATGGCTACCGAGAAAGGCGCAATAGGAAATAAAAACATTTGACGAGAAGATCTTCTGCTGTCACGGCGACCTGAGTTCTGACCTCCAGTTCACGGAGCAGATCCGGTGCATCATGCGGCCCACGGACGTGCCCGACAAGGCTGCTCTGCGACCTGCTGTGGCCCGGATACCACCGGCTGGGGCGAGAAATAGACGACACGCTGATGTACTCTTTCCAGATCCTGAAGCCGGCCGACGAGCGCCACCTGGCGTACGGGCAAACCAACACCAAGCGTCCCGTCACCAACAAAGACAAAGAAGATTGGAAGAAAGGATCAGTACCCCCGGCCCCAGTCCCCACCCGCCGCCCAACTTCACATAACTCCTATCATTTGTATTAGCGTCTTGCAATATATCATAAGGAATAAATACAGTTAGCTTTTTTTTTTTTTTCAATTAAACATGTATGAAAACTTAGACCAAGCCGTATTTAATTTTGATAATCTAACTGCATCTCTTTATATGGTCTATAAATAATGTGTAATGATAGTGTCCAAAAAAAATAAAAATTAATTAATATAGGAATAATGTACGAATAGGAAGTAAGATTTTTACAGCGCCCTTGAGGTGATTTTTCACAAAAACGGCGCTATAAAAGTCATCCGATTATTATTATTCATAGTTTTGAAAAGAAAATTATATCATTTTTGTCACGACGTTCATTAAATGTGTCTAATTTGAAGTATTCTTGGCGTTTCTTATAGTCGGAAAGCAGTATGAATAATCCGGTTCTATGGGATAGCGCCAGAGTTAATCTCCTTTGTAATAATTCAATCATTATTTTGTAAATCTTATATGTGGGACTAGAAACTATAGAACTGAACTCAAGAATACTACAAAATATGGATTACCCGATACGGCAATTCGAGAACATGATATGCCCTGAACACTATGTTTTCTAGGTAGGAATTAAAATTAAGTTAACTATCGAATTCGATTCCAAGGTTTCCACCATTTGTACTGACGCAAGTGCCACATTAATTATTTCATTTTCGGTTATTATTTGATTATGATTCCTAGAAAAGGTAATGGAGAAACATTATTTGATATTGAGCCATTTTATTCAGGGAGCACCAGCAAGACAACGCTTTTATATCATATTTTGAAGTAATAAATAATCATTTTAGAATCTAATCGGGCAAAACGCTTTTAAATCATCAACATGCATCAGATAACTCAGAGCATAGGCAATGGGGAATGTCATTAATACATATCGGGAACATGAGTGGGCCAAGATTAGAACCTTGGGGAACGCCGGAAGTAACTAAAGTGGTACTTGATATAAGCAGATGCCGATGCGATGTAACGAACACTTTTGATACTAGATTTTCTTGGTCTTCCTCTGTTAGGTTGCCCGCCTTTGACTTTACAGTACGAGTTTTTCATTTGGCGAGCAATGTGTCCAAAATATTTCAAGGCTCTTTGTAGAAAACTTTTAACGGCATGTTATAAAATCCTAAAGCTTTCAGAAGAAATAAATTTGTACATCTGACTTTACTCTGTATCATAAATTTTATCTGCTTATACTATTAAAAAAAACTCAATATATGTCCATCCTTTTGCTTCAGCAGTTATTTTTTTTAATATCGGGTAACGCATATTTTTCAACATCGAAATATGTGCAAGGAACCTATCACCACGCGAAAAAACTGTACACATTTTCTTTTTTAATGATATACCATATTATCAAAAATACATCTATTTCTGAAAATGCTATTAGTTGTCATGGAAACTGCTAAATAGTTGATTAGATAATTCGATGTGTCACGCTTACATCACTTGCCTTGAGAGCAAATTTAAATTATCTGCGCCGGCATCGGCACGTTGAAAGTAAAATCAGAAATGTTTTCAAGTACGTATAGTTAACTAGGTGTGTAATATCACCGTAGATACTGAAAATACTAGATTGGCTTTTGATGCACAAAACGTCACATCACTAGATTTAAAAAAGTTTAAATCTAAATTCAAATTTGAACTTTTCTCCTGAGCTTTCCGAAAAGCTTTTAAAGTAAATGCTTTATAACCATTAGGTTACTCTTAGCAAAACAACAAAGACATTATAACATTTTTTACGTTTTAAAAGACCCGCATAATCAAGGATTACTCCTCAAGTAGAGATCATTACTTCCTCAAAGGCATGTTGAAATTTTATTAACTCTCCCCCATCTACTGTTGGATGAAGGCCTCCCTAAACTGCATCCACTATGTGCAGTTCGCTTTAAGTTATTTGTTTCGTCGATCTTTTCAGGTGATTAACGAGATCTGAAGGTCGATTATTGATACATCTAGCATAAAAGCAACGTGTCCATTACTATTTGCAATGTACCTACTAGGAAAATTTCTGAAAATCTATCATATAGGAATATGTTTTGACGGTTTGGTAAACTGTTGAAACGAGTCCGTTTGAACTCGTTATTACAAGAGAAGGGTCAATCCATCGCTCATCTGATCAATGTATTCTGCACGCTGTTAGGAATTAGAATATGCCGCCTTGCAGTGACGCATAAACGCCAGGGACGTGGAGGCCGATACCGACGTAATATGTCCCTAGTTCTGCTGTGGGCGGCGCGACGTGCCGCGCGCCGTTCCGTCACGCGTTTTTATCCATCCAAGCACTACCGGCAGCTTCGAGGAAGATTTGGAGTTTGTGCAGAAACTACTTGTCGTTTTGCAGTGAGTGCTAATTAGGTACACACGAAAGTACGAATAAATACCGGTGTTTTCTGGAAACTTCAACATTTAATGTGAATACAGTCGTGAACGGCGAATCCTTAGCGCCAGTAAACGACATAACGAGGAAATTTACGGACGTTTTAACACTGTGTAAATAGAGCGCATGCCTTAATTAGTCACCAATAAAAAGTAAGCGGAACTAGCTACTGACTAAAAACTAGCATTCCACATTTGAGTTCTGATGCCTGCCCTGGTTTACCAAATACCCTGGTTGCCATTTACCAGAGGAAGGACGAAAGTAGACTGAATGCATTAGAAATGTGCTCATTACGCTTTAAGTATGATAAAACCATGTGTAATTTAATTACGGATAAGTGAACATGGAAAAAATGCAAGGCCAGTGTACTTAGTGTAATTATTCAAGTAAAGAAAACAATAATAGTAAGGATGAAATATTTTAATAAACATCACGGATTTTGTATTCCATGATAGTTATAAATGTAACATTCGTTATTTGCAATCGGCCAACTTATAGTGGGCAGACGAAAATAAATGAACTATTGTCTATTATATAATTTATACATGAACCGCAAGTACAGATTACAAGGAGTCGTAAATATCTTATTCGTATGGTGGAGGATAGTTGGTGGAGGTCATAGTGGGATGCTGAGGTTAGGTTGCTTTAGAAGAACATGATAAAATCAACTGAATCAAAATAAAGACGGGCATGATTAAAGACACAATAAATTTAATTTACTTTAATAAACATGTGCGATTAGGTACGTAGAATATTTATTTAATATCAACAGTATAAATATAACATAAATAATTATTTCATGTCACAGTTAACTACAAGCATAAGAAAATAGCAGAAATAATTTTAAAAGGGAACTATTAAATGTGGCATTAGGTCGTACAATGACATCACAGAGTATATAAAGAAGGAAAGTTGAATGATAAAGTAAAAGATATGTGTATATATAAAACACATGGTAAACTTAAGTTATATTAACCTCCCGTCCTTTGGGTTATTATTCAAAAAGCAGGTAAAAAAAATACAAATAGTTTTTTTTTTAATTAGATTTCACAATAACAATACGTGCTTACAATATACCAACTTGTATGGGAGAGACGAAAATACCCGAACTCATCCGTTAGCTTCGGCTGACCTCGAAATACTAAACGAGATGACGCAGGAATAAACTTGACATATACGAATGTTTTGTGGGTTTCGGGTATAGTTTTTTTGTTGCGTTTGGGCTATAATGTAGCGGCCGTATCACGTACGTTCGTGTTGGTAGGGCGGTTAATATTGATTGAAAAGATATGATAGCATAGCCTTCTTGTACTTACCGTCCGTGCAGTTGAATAGATCCGCTACATCTGCGTATCTATTACTAACTCCATGTAATCTAACCAGTCCTGGTGTTGTTACATTTACTCCAATTCTAAAGAAACAAAATCTTGATACGGACAATACGGATAATTACAGACCTATATCCATCTTACCATTTCTATCAAAATTTGTTGAGAAAATTGTTGCCAAACAATTGGTAGGGTATTTGAACTCCCCTGGTCTGTTTGCCAAAAATCAATCTGCTTATAGACAGTTTCATTCAACTGAAACTGTTCTATTGCGAATAATTTCAGACTTGATCATCGGGGTGGAAGCAGGTAAGTTGGCTTTAGTATCTGTTCTTGACATGAGTTCGGCTTTTGACACGGTAGATCATAGTATTCTATTAAATGTGCTTGATATTAAATTTGGCGTTCGAGGTGATATACTCCAATGGATGACATCTTACCTGTCTGGACGAGTAGCCTCAGTAACTTTCAATAAATGCACATCGCCTGAAACTCCCATTGAACTTGGAGTTCCCCAGGGGTCGGCCTTAGGTCCCATTCTCTTCATTCTCTGCACTAATCGTCTTGAACACCTCATTCAGTGGCTCTGAATCACAAGGCTATGCAGATGATCGTCTGATCTTTAAATTTCATTAATACGGTTTCAAGTTGGATGTCTGTCAATAAACCCAAACTTAATCCCGCAAAGACAGAATTTATTTGGATAGCTTCCCCTGGAAGGCAAGGCCTCCTTGATTCTAGTCCAATACGTATTCAGGATACAGATATAATCCCTTCTACAGAAATAAAATTCCTAGTTTTCACTATAGACAATAGTCTTTCTCTTGAATCGCAAATTTCAAAAGCTGTAAGTTCTGGCCTTTTCCATCTTAGGCAGATAAAATCAATCAGGAGATGTCTTCCCTTTGATGAAGCAAAATCACTAATAAATTCCTCGTTGTCTCACGTATGGACCATCTTAATAGTGCATATGCTGTTCTTCCTCAAAAATAATTCAATAGAATCCAGTCCGTCTTCAATGCTGCGGCGAGAATGATATTTGGTGAATCTAAATATTGTCATATAACCCCAGTTCTAAGGGATCACCTTCATTGGTTTCGATGCCCTGAAAAAATAGAGTTCAAGATCTGCTTACTGACCTTCAAAGCATTGCAGGGAATGGCGCCAACCTATATATCTGAACTTTGCATCCGACAGGACTTAAGTGATAGACAGCTTACTCTGAGGTCAGCAGATCTAGATGCTACTAATCGTTTAATTGAACTTTCAAGGTCAAATCGAGCTGTCTACTATGATCGCTCTTTTCGTGTAAATATCCAGAAATTGACTGAATTTAAACGGGCTTTAAAAACAAAATTATTTAAAAATTAGACTCTAATTTTAATTTCTCTTCAATTTATTGTAAAAAATCATTTCCTCTAGACTCTGGTAGTTGTTTGGTTTCGGTTTCTTCCGAATATATATTTTTTAATTTTTTTATGTCCGTTATTGCTGAACATAACCTGACTCATAACTGCCTTGAAATGTTACTATTTTTGCAGTATTATTGTGAATGTATTACTTTTGTATAGCCATGTATATACTGTATAATATTTTGTAATTTTATTAGATGAATATGCACCTAAGGAGTACTGTAGGAGTAATATTAGGAATAAGAAAGAATGTATGTAATATGTTAAGAATGTATAAATAGAATGTAGAAGTAGCACTGTTTATTTATAGTGTTGTGCACTTGAAGTGAAATAACACAAAACTGCGCTATATAAATGCTTTGTTACCATTATATTATGTTATTATTTAAACAGGATTTTGGAACGAGTTGCTCTCATAGGATGACGTAATAATGAGATGTGGAGTGGTTTGTAGGAATGTTTCCTCTATTCTTACACCTACAAAAACGTATTGCTTGAGCTTTATATTTTGTTACATCAATACAGCCTGTAGAGTTTTTATTTCATACTTTCGCTGACTTTCTCCCTTCCGTGCTGAGACGAGGTTTATCTTTGTCAATATTCTTCCATCGAAGTGGTTTGACTCGATCCTCTTCAATCATTTAGGGTACACCTGAAGTATTCTTAACCCAGAGAAACTTTGGTGAAGATCAAATCACGAGCACTTATTAAAAATGTACGAACCCCTTAAATATTGGCGTACCTTCTTCCCCTAGATCGGTAACACTGCCTTCTTTAATTAATGCCCCACTCCTACTATACACTCCAAACCAAAAATAGGATCGATCGCTTTTCATCCATGGAAAAATCAGTATTGAACCTAAATGTAACCCCTCTGATATTTTGACAAGAGACTAAGAGACCTGACATAACTGCCGCTGAGTTACCGAGTTACGTTGACATGGTGGGAGTTAAGCATGTTTAGATAACGAATGTCCATCTTTTAAATGAAAACGTTTCCAATACTAACTCGCACAAGCATACGGGCGATGTCGTAAAAGAAATGGGTTCTTCATAAGCTAACGGAACTACTTCATACGATTGGCATCCATAAATTCTAAAATAGAACGTATCAATCTTGTCTCACGCTATTAAGTGCATCTCCACAATGCAATCTCGCACTCTCAGTGTCAACTTGTCGGGCGATACTAGAATTATAGTTTCAAAGTCACAATCTATGACCGTGATTCGACAGAAGATATCCGTGGCTCTAAGTACTGGTAAATGCTTCTCGTCTTGATTATTCGCCAATAGCTCGCCTTGACCAATAATTAAACCTTGTTAGCGGCCGCCTGCGCCTGAGGTGGGAGAGCAAAGACACATTCTAAAGGGCGGAAAACATGTTCAACTGTTAGTCTTGTGTACTCGCGGGTTGAGTTCAAATCCTGGAGTTGGTACTTAGTACTCAGCTTCGCAGAATTCCCTAAACGGGAATGCCGTAACTCCACTGGCTCCGCGCAGTTTATTGGCATTTCTGACAACTTCGCAGAATTCCCTAAACGGGAATGCCGTAACTCCACTGGCTCCGCACAGTTTATTGGCATTTCTGACAACCTCATGTATACCATAATGCCGTTTAAATTGGGAAGAAAAATGAATTATTAATTATCTTCGTGTTTAATACGTAGAATTCTATTTAATTTTTTTCCAAAAGTTTAATATAAATCAAATTTAATAATATTATTATCAAGTTCTGCGAGTATTTTCAGTTTTTATTATTGTGACAGCTGTTTCAGCGTTCAAGGTCATTTTTGAACTCCGGTTATTCCACATTGTGACGATTTATATACATGATTTTATTTACTCCCCCCCCCATTCTAAATTGAATGGGTTTTTAAAAATAGTTTTTTATTATCGGTAAAACCGATGTAGTTACAAAATAATTAAAATTCTCTATTCTGTGATGTTTTTACTTTTATAATGTGTTTCCTAGTATTTAAATAATAATATTTTCTTAACTATTTTATTAAACTGTGTTATGTTATGTTGATAATGTGAACATACTGAGAAGTGGTGAATAAATAATTATCCTTACTTTATGGATTAATGTTATATTAGAATCATTCGTTTATTAATTTCTAATTTTTCAAGTAAATTTAATCTAAGAGAAAAAAAAGGAAAAATAATAATAGTCCGTTCCTTTTCTATCCAATGACGGCTTCTAAAGGTCGCCATTGTCGTTACACAGAGTTTGCATTGGTCACGGTCAATGTGGTTATTTCATCAGAAACATATAAAGTTCCGTGTACCGACGAAGAACACAATACAAAATGTAACATTTTTCTGCAACGCGTACACAACCAACTATCAGTTTCACTTACTAACTAATACGTTGCATAAACTGGGAGACAAGTTTGGAGGTATTGTCGATATATTTGTTGACTTCATTTATAAAATAAAGCGTCATCTATACCAGTACTTTGATGAATTCTACAATTATTGTAGTGCGGGTAGTGCGCCTGCTCTCAACACAGGATTTCCTAGCGAGACGGGCGCAGTACCATCCCCCTCATTGTAATGTATTTTATACTGGAATGAATACAATTAAATATAATAATGTGGTGCTAATGATGTGTATTATAATATTGTTTCCGTTTTCTGTTTTATTTTGCTGTTAAGCGTTTTACTTTATGGATTAAGAAATTCTATGTACTTTTTATTTTATCTTTAATTATATCTATATAATATCTATTATATCTATATAATTTTTGATATCTTAGTACATTCTGATAATTTCTTCGAAAGATTGGTATTCACATTATTAATAAATTTATTAAAAATTTCTTTGTATTCACCACTTTATTAATATACACATGTCGACATGTTACGAAAGCGATGTTTTTCTCATCAGGAATATATAGAAATGTATTTTAGAAAAATATACGTACAAATGTATTATAATGATTAAAATGACCAAAATTAACATACGCATCACCCATGTGGGCTACTTCATATACAAAAAGGCTAGAATCATTCCAGGATGCTTTGCTCCGACGATTCGCCAAAAGTCCCTGGTTCCTCAGGAATAGCATTATTAACACGGGCTTGAAAATTTCTCCACTCCGAAAACATATAATAGATTTAGCTAAAACATTTTACTCCAAATTAGAATCGAACTCGAATCCCTCCATCTCCAACCTCGGCCGCTGTACCCCCAGCACCGACCCCCTCCATCTTTGCCCAAATTCCATCGTATACCCTCCATTACCTTGGTGAACGGACTTAATATAAGATTGCTATCAGCAAGTGCCTCTAGCACATAAAGCAGAGTTTACAATTCTTTGAAATAAAAATAAATAAAAGCCCTACAGTAGCAATAGGCAGCCCGCTCACTTAATCAATATATACTAGTGTTTCATTCAATAATTACTGTTTTTTTAATTATATTTTCACCTGTAATATCTATTTGAGGGATTTAGCCGTTACAAACCTTTCTCATACTAATAAAGTTGGTTGTTTACAGGTGAAAATATAATAAAAACAGTAATTATTGAATGAAACACTAGTATATATTGATTAACTTGGCGGGTTTGCGATAAGCCGACGTAGCTCAACGGTAGAGCATCTGACCGGCAATCAGAAGGGTGCAGGTTCGAGTCCTGTCGGCGACATTTATCTTTTCTCGGAAGGTTTTTCAATTTGGATGAGTGTTTCAGGCTAATAATTATTGTTTATAAAAATAAAAAATAGTAATTTTATTTTGTTATTTTACAATTAAAAATCATCATTTTTATTGTTCCATCCACTGAACACGCAATTAAAAGCAAATTATTATACCTGTCATTTATTTACAAAATCTTAAAAGCATTTCCATTTAAATGTTGCGGATAAGGGGGCTTAGCTAATGCCTTAATAGTACCGAAAATACTCTGATTGCCTTTGTTACCGAGTTTAGTTTCATCGAAAATTGAAATTCAATTTCAAATTTTCCCAAACTCAATATTTGAGGCACTATGGCTTTAGTAGTAAATGAAAATTAAATATTAACGACTAGATTTTCCCAGTCCCTGCCGGAGTAAAAATACCAATTCAGAGATTTGCTATCGGTTCCCAACTAACGCAAACCATTAATATGGCCTCCAAAATTTCCTTTTAATATTCTGGATCCATCGTGGACCTTCCCAAACTCCTTCCACCGTTTTTACCATTTGAGCATACCCGACCACGTGACCCAAGCGGGTTGGTGACTGAAAAGCACGACAACCAGCCCGAAAACTCAACACATGCCTAGCAATTAATTATTATCCAAAAACAAAATTAATGCAACAGAAACATTAAAAGATGAACGATTCAAATTAACTCCATGAACATAGATAATGATATTTTTTACCCTTAATCTTCTTAATTTTTACCTATCCAGCATATAAATTTGGTTATTTTTAAAAATTATTATTCTATAATTGTTCTGTTGATTTAAGTTTGCAATTGTTTAATACGTTTTTTTAATTACTGTTTACATATTGAATGGTTATTATTATTTTATCATCACGTATGTAAATACTCCTCCCATAACCACGAGCTACTGGAGCTCAACTTATGGGGAGTAGACCAATAGGTAGTTTAAAAAAATCATATATATTTATACAAATAGAAGAAACAAACCTACACATTTTAGATAGTGAAAAATACCTGGGCCTATGTATTGATAAACACTTGTCCTTTAAACAACGCATACAAAAACTAAAAGAAAAAACCATTCCACTAATTGGTGTATTTAATAGAATAGCTCATATTTTACAAACACACGTTAAGAGGGGCCAATACTTTAATTTAATGCACTCCCACCTAAATTACCTAATTGAAATATGGGGAAATACGCACATTACATACTTGAACGAATTACGAATAATACACAATAAAGTAATAAAAAAACTTCTGAATTATAACCCAGACACCCCCACAAAAAAGGTATATCAAGAAATGAACTTGCTGAAAATCAGAAAACTGTACGAATATAATATATGCCTATTAAACTACTAAATACAAAATGGACTTATACACACGAACACAGCATTACAACAACATCACAAGTGCACGAACACTACACAAGACAACATAATAAATTGTACACGAATACAGTAAGGGGTGAAAGTGGTAAAAGAAACATAAGCCATGAGGGTGAACCATACTCGTATGTATATACAAACTCCTTCCCGATAGCCTGAAAGAATCGAATAAGAACATTTAAAAAAAACTGTTCAATCTCAAAATGAGTGAACAAAATAATAATGTGTAATAGGAATTATATGTAATATAGGAATAATATGTAAGGTATGTAAAATAATATTAAGTAATATGATATATAAGTTTTAAAATAGGTTAAAAATAATATGTATGTATATAGATAATTAATATATATATAATTAATGTATATATTTAAGTTAAAAAAGTGAAATAACTTTGTATTTCTTTTAACTTAATAACTAATAAAATTTTTAAAAAATAATATTAAAAAATAGTTGATATTTTTCTATATCGGTGCTTAGAAAAGAATACCTAAACTTACTGCTACCTCTCATCTTAATCTACAAATACCTCGCTTAGTAATCTCGAAACGGGAGTTTCTCCAACGACGGCAAGCTGCTGTTATTTCTGTAACAATATTAATTAACAAATATTTAATTTACGACTAAAATACTTCGATTCTTTTACTTTAATTCGCGCATAACTTCCAACGTGGTTGAAAGTTACACATTACTCTCCCTACTGCTTCCTAATCGATTGGGTAATTTGTATCGAATTTTATAATAATAATTAATAAATTAATCTCAGAATAAATGTTTTCTTTGAACTGCGTGATCCGTAATCCAGTTATTTATAAAACCGGTCATCATATTCTCTCGAGGCAGCTGTGTGTGCGCTGTTTCTTCAACTTTAGATTGCAAAAAATATATTCGTTTCTTCTCTTGTTCTGTAATGACACTCGAGTGTGTTGTCAAAGGATTCGCAGCGCCAAGTTTCTTTGTGGCCTTTATTACTTTTAGTTCATTGAAACTTTTTCAAGATTCTCTAGTAAAGGTCGGCGTTTATTGTTTGACAAATTTCATGTTCACTAAATTTAAACATTTTTTTTTTTTAATAAACTGATATGACGTCCAGTGAAACATAATGAATAGGTTCAGTATTGAAACACAATGAGGAACTCCACTGAAAAATATTATGGCTATAAACATATATATATTCATATAGATCAACAAACGCCGATTCTGAACATATAACTTTTATTATTTATAATTATACGTAGAATTTTTGAAATGTTATTTAAAAGTGAATAAATAATAATCTCATAAAAACACCTTATGTTGGTAGCATTGCATTTGGAACATCTGACGTCATGCGGGTATTCTATTTTTGGATTAGTATGGAATTTTTAATTTAGTTTTGTAGTTTATGTAGTTTTGGCAAAATTTAATCTAAATTTGGATGACCTTGAGCTCTTTAGTCGTTGTTCCATAAAAACTATTATTAATGATTAGCAATAAGAATATTACGATTTTTTTTTCTCAATACTATTATTATTTTAAAAATAAATGGTATATAATGTTATAACTTATATTTAGTTATGGTTTATTATGAATAGAATATAAAATTATGTACGGTAAAGCTTATCCTTGTTTTGACATTTGACATTCTAACCTCGAAACCGATCGGCCATTGATTTGGAGCGTTTTGGAGGATTTAAATTTAAACTTTCAAAATTATTTTAATTATGAAAACTAGCTTTAGAAAAAAAAACAAAACATACTGTTTGAACGTCACTTTGATAAATAAAAAATGGACTGGAGTTCCTTATTGTGTTCAATAAAACTTGTGATATTGTGGACTGTTTTCCAAAGTAGCTTCATGTCCGTGTCACAATACCAGTTACTTTAGAAGTTTTTCTATGGCTTTTGTTAAGATAAAGCTTAAACTAAACTCAAGTTAAAATAAAATTATTTCCATATTTACAATTATAATATTAAACTTATAAATTAATATGTCGACACAGGAAGAAGACAGAAAGAATGGCCAATGTTTCAATTGATTTTTTTTTTCAGAAATGAACATCGTCGAACCCTTAAGTCTACTATCAAAATATGATGTTAAGTGAGATCTGGTGTTCTCTCTATCTAAAACGCATGTCTGACCTTAAGAGAAAGGGAGATAAAACTGATGTTATGAGGAGAGTAATTTGGTTCCTAATACGGAACAACTACAATCGGCAAGTTAAAAGTAAAAATAAAGTGCTTATTAGGCACCTGCAATTTTAAAATACGAATTAAAAATACTTTTATTAAAATTTTAAGCATGAAAAAAGAAACGCAGATCAAAGTACCAGTTTCAAAATGAAGCTGAGTGGGAGTTAAGTATAGTAGAGTACTTTTATTTACTGCAAAACAGAATAGGCGCGAGTGGCTGCAAAATAGGTATCTGTTGATATATTAACTCTTTTTTAAACTCTTACATTAAATACCGTGAAATATATAACTTAAAATTGCATAATGGATATTATCATATTTCTCTTTATAATAAACGTACAGACGACGAATCCCAACATTCATGGAATAAAATCATAATGTAATATTTGGATATAGTAACAGTTTGTAAATATGTTTTATTAAGATATGTTCAATCTGATTACGTCGAAAGGGGGTCGAAATGACAATGTTGTTCCCTTCAACGGAAGCAATCTTCCCAACAAGCCTTCCAATGATATGCTCGGCTTAACTTTAAGTAACCAGCTGAGGCACGAAGGCTCCATTGAAGTCAAAATCAAGCTGGGAATACTGTATAAGGTCAACAGATACTTTAATAGTACACAACTGCTGACCCTGTACAAATCGCATGTACCCCTCGCTGTTAAATTTGGTAGCCACCAAAATACCTTAGAAAACCCTTGACTCTGTGTAGAAACAGTCGATTCATTTGATAAACTCCCCTATCTTAATAAACGGATTACAATCTATAGAGCACAGGCGTCAGGTGGGAATGCTGTCCTTGTTCTAACGGTATATCAATGGAAGATGTTTTGAGGAACTAGCGTCATTGATCCTTCGTCATCGGTGCACAGTCGGAAAACACGCAAAACGCACGCTCAACATTTGTACACGGTTGACATTTGTCACACGAGAACGGATCGTTTCTACGACTCGTTCTCGTGTTCAACAGCCCGACTGTGGAATGAATCGCAGGCCTCTATATTTCATCCTTCCTACAATATGGGTCTGTTCAAGACGCAATTTCACTCTTTCCTCTCCTCAAAAAAACCCTCCCCACAGCATCCTCAGAGATGACACAGGCCCTGAGGGATATTATTTAAGATTTTGTCTTTTCGTATTCGATATTATTGTAATTTTCAAAAATATATCCAGGTAGCAAGTCAGTTCTCCCCGCGTCGCTGAAATGTATTTTACGCTAATTTTCTCATTTCAATGTAATCCCACTCACTCTTGGCACTTGAAACAATTGATGTGCAGCAGCCACGAGGAACAGCGTTTAATAAATACCTTCGCACCATTTATTCTTAAAAAATACTTAATAACGGAACCAGCAACTCGGCGCCCGCAAGGCACACGTGGAAACACTTGCAAGAGAGAACAAATGAAAATAAAAAGCTCGGCTGCTGGGCTTTCACCGAGAGCGGTTACGCCACGGCTCGGCGGCTCGGCGACTCGGCGGCTCGGCGGCTCGGCGACTCGGCGACTCGGCTCGCGGGTACGTTAACCTGAAAATAGACGAAATATTTCGTTCCCACTTCCACTGCGTGAATGCTTTGGGAGACAGACCTTGACAAACGGCGACCTTCTGGCGTTGGGCTAGGCTCGAGATTCAACTGATTTTCACTATTTAAATCTTCTGCTTTAAATCGTCAACAGGAAGAGAGAAAACATGCAAATCCATCTGATCTTCTATTCTACTATGGATATTTACAGATTGTCTAAAGAGACTGATGGCTGACATTGAAAATAATACAGTTTTATAGAGTAATAAAATGATAATAATATATATATATATATACGAGTATATAAAAATAATACTAGTATCTTTATTGCAATTAAGTTTGACTATAACTAAAATACATGCATACTATAATAATGTAAGTGCATAGGGGTTTACAAAGGAGATATATATAAAAAGGAAAATATAAAATAATATAATGTAATATGTAAATAACAGAAATGCATAGTTTTAAGTTGAAGTTTCATATAACCCTCCTCACTAGGCTAGCCTGTGTTGAGGCAGTAATTTTGAATATTATTTTATAACACCTATGAATATACACTTATATTAGGATATGCTCCGTAAATGGTTAAATTAATAACTTCGGATTTGGGTGAGTTCACCGGTAAATGCCCTATCATTACTTTTATGCCAATTTTTTACTTTGTATTTTTATCAGATTTTTTATGCTAACTGGAAGAATATTGAAAATACCTAAAATTCTTTTTCCCAAAAGTAGTATAAGTTACAGGAATTTGGAGTAAATCTTTGTTAGTATTTCTAGTAATACGAGTATTTAGTCTTTTTTCGAATGGACTGCTGTTTGATATTACTTTTTAAATGTTTGGTGTACAGATCTAAATATCCCATCAATTTTTTCGCCTTCTTCTCCTCCCCTGCTTCCGTAATTGGGGATGCCATGGTCCTGTTCATTAGGCCCTGCTTTTCGGCGGCCATAATTACTGGCGCTTCGATATAACTCAGATACTTGAACTGCCAAAGGGTACACTCAAAGCAACCGAATGGACTCTTCATTCGGAAAGATTCTCCCATTGAAGTGTAAAAGTCACTGATCTCCCTTTTAGACACCGACACGAGTCTGCATCACTTTATGATTATCATCTAAACGGCTTCGTGTTGAAGGTTTTAATTCCCAAAGCGCAATAAAATACCGCATCATTGCGTATTGTCGGATTCCCCGCGATCTGCTATTCAGCCATTCCCACCACTATTCCGTAATTACTGCGCCAAGAAATGTCTAGCCTAGAATAATCTGGTGAAGTTCGTTCTAGCGGAGAACGTATCGGGGTGTTTACATTAGATTAACGAGGCTTAAGTCCGCCCCACATTACTGGATGGCCCAGTACTGATTAAAACCACTGCGACGAAAGGCCCGGTCGCCTAACCGTCCTTTCCTAAAGTCAAGTCTATTGTTTGATCCCTTTCCACACGTTTTCTTAAAGAGGCTTTGCAAGTCGGATATTTATGTGGGATGACCTTTAGCGTTGCTTACTTTATTGTCAATAGAGAGATCGGTACTGACGTACCTCACAGGGTTGTGGCTAGGACAATATTTAGATGCCAATATCTTTTTAAGATTCAACGAGAAGACTATTTTGATAAAATATCATTCATGAAAGAAAATAACCATATTATTAAATACGCAAAATTACAGTAAACACTTGTAAACTAACAAAAGCTAGGCATGATTTCAGGGATCAGAAAATTTTCCCGCATAGCCTCGCAACGGGGATCTAACCACAATGACTGGCAAGACCATTATCGACTTTGTTTTATATGCAAGAAGATACGTACGTAGTTCTCAGAATAATCCCACACAATCTGAAGAAACAGATAATAGCATATCCGTCCCTTCTGAACTGCAAGGAGTGAAACCTAAGTATGGTCGGGGTAGAGAAAGCAGGATCAACCACGCGTAATAACACTACTCCCCTTAGCAGAGAAAACTCAAAGAAGCTATGGCTATCAAGATATCCTCTCAGCAGTACCTTTTATACAACTTTAGCCTATTTAAAAAAAATGAATGTAAATCAAATTTAATAATGCTATTATTAAGTTCTGTAAGCATTTTTTACTATATTGTGATGACACAACATTAATTTTGATTTACATTAATTTAAAAAAATAAATAAATGGAGCTCTACAAATTAAACACAAAAACAACTAATAACTTTAGCCAACGTCGGCAAAACACACAATTCAACTTAACGGCGTTTTTTTTAAGAAAAGCTACCAAAACGCTCTGAAGAAAATAACTTAAAAACTGCCAGCTGCAGTCTCGCAGCCTACACGAGTTCGGTATACAAAGCTGGGTTTTAAATAATCCGTCTGCATCCAATATCTCTCATAAAACTTGGAAGAAAGTTGTTCATTATCTTCGTTATTATTTCTTTGGAACTGTCTTAAACATCAATAGCTGTACTTATTACAGACGTTGGGAACACAGTTAAGCGCCATTCTGCAGCTAAGTTATGTCAAGTAACTCAAACACAAAGATGAACGCTTTTTTGAAAATATTTTGTAACCATACACACCTAAATCTTGTTGGAATATTGCCTGTATCATATAATCGTATATTCAGAATGGGACTCTAACATTTCAGTACCTACACATATTTATTATGAATAGTCGTTACAGTTTTCCAATTCGATCTAATGGAAAGAAAGTAGGTAGGTATACCCGATGAAAGATCTCTTGATTTCAATGAAGGAAAAAAATAAATCGTCGTTACTGCGATCGTGAAATATATTTCTGGAACTACCCTTACTTTAATTCACTGTTAGTTCAAGGTTAGTTCTTTTAAAATACAAACAAAAGTTTCGATATACGGTTAACTTATATACTCGTACAGGATATATTATCTACGTATGCGCAATTTACAAATATTTAAAATCTAGGTAACCATTTTAACACCAAATTAGACTTACTACGGGGTTATAATTTAAACCGCAGAAATAGATACACACCAATCGTTAGTTCTAATCTATTACAGACTTTTTTAAAATGGTGCCGAGAGTCCCCGACTGCTCCCAACCGTCTGGATTCTGTAAGACTATGGCATCAACAATTGGGGTACATTGTAAGGCTGGAGGTATTAACCTCTCGAGTCTCTTTGATAAAAAGATAAGTTTTCTTAATTGTGCATGGTAAACTTTTAAATCGCAATAAAAAGTGCGTGTTTTTTTCTCTTTCTAACACAGTTTAAATTATATACATCACTATAGTACAAAATGAGATAACTTAACTTTTATGAGTCCGTTTCGGGCTGGGAGAAATATCTACCCGAAAGACTCTCGGCTATTTGTTTTCTGGGAGAAATATTAGATTGTTTATTGTATTATATTATTATTATTATGATTATTATTATTATTATCGGGGACATATGACCACCCTGTCTGAAGCCGCTCTTTAGGTGGAAAAGTTCGGAAAAACCATATTTCCAATTTACTAGGTTTTCCTGCTATCTGTGCCACAAGTCGAGGATGCGTATCACCTCCGATGACATGCCTCTATCCCTGAGTTTAGTCCATAACAACGGGAGAGAATAACCTGTCGAAGGCCTTACTCAGGTCAAGGAAACATGCGTATGAGGTGGTTTTATTATTTCTATAGTAATCTAGTGTTCTTTTCACTTGAATATGGCTGCATCGGTAGAGGCCTGCTTTTTGAAACCGAAAATTATTATTATTATTATTATTATTATTATTATTATTATTATTATTATTATTATTATTATTATTATTATTATTATTATTATTATTATTATTATTATTATTATTATTATTATTATTATTATTATTATTATTATTATTATTATTATTATTATTATTATTATTATTATTATTATTATTATTATTATTATTATTATTATTATTATTATTGTTGTTATTATTATTATTTTTATTATTATTATTATTATTATTATTATTATTATTATTATTATTACTATTATTATTATTATTATTACATCTGGTTATCAAACACGGATAAAGTCATTTCAAGCATCATTTAGATTCTGAATAGGGGTCTCACACCAGGATGATACTGATAGCATCTGCCACTAAGGAACGTACCGCAAATGTACTACATATTATTTTTATTTCATAAATTGTGAAATGACACAATTTAAAAAAATACGTTTTACTTTCGCACGCCGGGATCTGAACACGCGACCTCCGTATTCGTAGCCAAGGATCGTGACCAGTGTTTACTTAGTTTGTAATAATGATTCCCACTACCATACACAAACAATCTCCTGTGGTAAGCTTCTGTAGAACATAATATCTGTTGACGCTCTGTCAAATAAATTTACGTCATTAAAATGGGTGATATTTACATAGACAGAAGGGATTTTGTATAACAGATGATGCTAGAGAATGTTGATTTAATTTTGCCTCAGGGATGGTGTTTACTCTAATTCTCAAACATTATTAAAATATTCCACACTGAGAATCAAAACCAAAAGGTTGTTTAATCTTTTCATATGAGTAATATTCATACTTAGACTACCAATTATCTACTGTTATTGATAAACACCTCTTTGGGGCAAAAATAGAATGCAAAACTGCAAAAATAGTCAAAGATATCCATAAGACACAACACGACCAAATTACTGGTCATCAGAAGAGTATGCATGAACTTGGATAAAGCAAGGAATGTGTTCCAGAATATAGAAGTCAATAATCATCAACATTAAATTGCATCGAATATAAAAAATTCATTCGAAACACGATTAAATTCGATTATCTAAACATTCTTCTGTGTTTCAAAAATATATTACATTAAAAAAAAACTGTTTTGTGCTCAAAGCTTTCTTTGTAGGCAAACTTTAAAGGAATCTGAGTGATTGTTTTAAGTGAAATTTTAATATTCAATGAGATTTGAAATAATTTGATTAAAATGTGATTTTTGACATCAGAACGTGTAAGTGAATCGATTTCAATTAAATGCCTTTGTTGTTATTTTTAAACGAAACAAATCATTCGTGTTGTATTTATTTTACATAATAAATCCATTTAAAATACGTAAGACGTTGTTTCCTCGTAATCCTAAGTAGCTGCTTTAGGAAAGTAATTTTTAAATTGTATTAAAATAGATGTAATATTATATACCGTAATGTTTGTTGAGCGGGATTCGACGGTCGTGTTTAAGTGGTCATTTAATGTTCAACGTCATCACATAACACGCTATTTCTTACATCTTAAAATACTAACATATCAGTCGACATACCGCCCTTTAATTATTAGTATCATAACGACAATCAAAATGATATAATTATAATATTTATTTACTTGAAACACACATTATTTAAGAAAGCTTTCACTGCCCAACTGGGAACAAATCCCGTATTAGGATAGTCAGATTGATAACTTTAGTTCATATTAACTGCCATTATACAAAAATAGAATTGTAAAAAGCTATTATTGACATAGTATGGTAATGTAATATACTTTAATCATTGAAGAGGATAATATTAACACATCCCAAATGAACCACGAAACCGAAAAAACAACAGAAATTAAAAAGATTTCAGTCGCATCTGGGACTCGAACCCTAATTTCTGTTGTTTTTTCGGTTTCGTGGTTCATTTGGGATGTGTTAATATTATCTTCTTCAATGATTAAAATATTACAAACTTCAATAAGTTATAAAAAATAAATTGAATGTAATATATATTTAAAAAAAAAGTATAATGATTAGGTATAAAGAGATTGTGTACATGTGTTTGATAAGTACTGGTTGGTGCTACGAGGAAAAAAATGCTTTTAAAATTGAATACTAAAAATAAAAAAAGATAATATTATTGAGTAATATTGATAAGATTGAGTTACGTATCACTCAGCTTTATAAGCCGATGACAAAATTCAGGTATGCAGAAAATAGTTCATAACATATTTACTATATTTTTTTCAGTAAGTACAAAAAGTAACTTTAGTAAATAGTTTAAAACCAAATGTTTGTCCTTTTTCCTTTCCTTGGTTAGGGTTTCTAATCCAGGTAAGATCTTTTCCCAAAGAGCAGAAATAATTTTAAATAAAAACAGTCAATTAAATCAAACCGTGGTAATAATACTGAGGCCAAAGTGCCGCAGAAATTAACGAGATAATTGTTGAATTTCAATCAATACATGTAAAATTTTAATTAATTAGAAATATTTTGTGTAAACCATTCTTAAATATAAAAGTATCAACATGTTTCGAATGCAAATACAAAGCATACTTGATGATGGAAGTATATATGTAATTATTTGAGGAGAGAATATTATTTGACAAATTTCGTCCACCTTCTTGGATAACAACTGGCAAGCAGTGACTTTTTTTGCGATGTTAAAAAAATGTGTAAAATTACAACAGGTGTTTTACAAATTAAACATCATAATATAAAAAAAACACTATTTGGCGATGTTTCTTAAGAAGAACGGCTGCGCGCTCTGTTTCATGCAATACTTAATTTTTGGATTTGAAGCCATATTACTGACCTGAAGCTTTTCATCAAAAAGTATTGTAAATATCTAGTACAGATTAGAATTAATTTATTTATTTTAGTTTTACATTATGAAATATAGGTCGTTAAAGGATTGATTTTTCGCGATTTTAGAGGCACCTTTAACAAATATGTAGGGGCTAGCGGGGATGTAAAAAAAACGTTTTACCCCAACTACCTTGAAAGTGTAATGAAATATAAAATAAAAATGTAAAAAAATATTAAAATAAGCATTATGGTGGACTTTAAATTAAATTAAAAACAACCAATTTACGTTGCAATACAAATTTGCCGTACATGGTTTAAAATATCGACCCGAAAAAACGTTTTTTTTAAATGTTTTGTTTTTATATTTTTATTTAAGTAATCGAATTTACATAGCAAATAGCAAATATGATATTTAAAAAAATACGATAAACCCACAAATAATTTTCAAGGTACCTCTAAAATTATGATTTTTTTTTTCATTATATATACTTCATAATTTAAAACAAAAATTAATAAAATTATTCTCATCCGTGCTAGATATTTACTAAACCTTTATTTCAAAAATACGAGTACATCATTCAGTTTGGATGGGTATTTTGGCCTCAAATCCAAAATTAAGTTATGTATGAAACAGGCAGCGTAGCCGTTCCTCTTTAGTTGAATAGTTGTACGGCTATTGTTGTATTCATTTTATATAAAGTGTCAGAAAAATAGACGAAGACAATAATGCAGTCACGATCAAACTAATAGGCTTTTCAGTTTTCAGACAAAAGATGGCATTTCTGCCAGAGACCCGGAGCTAATGGTTCCACGTCCCATCGCCCATTGCGTTAGAGCGGACACGGTGATTCAAAATAGACCCGCACATGTTAATGACACATTTTTTAGTCGCAAGGTCATTGGCTTGGACCCAACTGATTGGGAACCGCATATATGCCAATTCATAGCATCTAGACTCTATACTCGCGGACTGACGCGGATATTATCTCGGCTAATAAAAATAGATGGGACGAACTTTATGGCAAGTTGCAAATAAAACTTAAGCGTTGCACGTATAATTAATACACGGGAAGATAATATATTCAGGAAGCTGAGTTTTATGATTGGTAAACTGTTTATTGCAATTTAAATCTATTTTTGTATCATAGAAACATCGGCATGATTTCTAAAGAATAAAACAACAACAAAAAAAATAAAAAGACCCCAATCGTGAGGAATACGGACACGGGAATAGAAAGACTAAATAGAAACTCTACAAAAAAAAAAATTGACACCCAAATTTCACTAATATAATTATATTCCTTTTTGTTTGTAAGTTTTATTTATTATGTACTTTTGCTAGTTTTAAAGAAACTTTAAGAACGCTCGTCAATGGCACGGTTGTGTCGAAACCGGTAGCGAATTTATTAAATCAAAAATAGCAAAAGTACATAATAAATAAATCTTACAAACAAAATGTCTAGAAATTGCTATATAGTGAATGCCGAAAAAATACAAGTAATTATATTCCCATATAAATTATATCAAAACACCACAATTGTATGCTGCTAACTGAAAAAATAATAAAAATTATCAGTGTGTTTGTACACTATGTACTTATAGACATGAATTTATGATTAATCGAAAAATCTTACTCATTTATTTATTTATCTAATACCGACGGTATAAATATAACATAAATAATTATTTCATGTCACAGTTAACTACAAGCATAAGAATATAGCAGAAATAATTTTAAAAAGGTAACTATTAAATGTGGCATTAGGTCGAACAACGACATCAGAGTGTATATAAAGAATAAAAGTTCATGAAGGATATAAAATTAAAAGATATGCGTACATATAAAATATATAGTAAACTAAAGTTAAATTAATATTGATTGAATAGATTTGATAGTATAGCCTTCTTGTACCTACCTTCCGTGCAGTTAAATAGATCCACTACATCTGCGTATCTATTACTAACTTCATGTAATCTAGGTACAAGCGAATGTTTGTAATGCTCAGTCCTGGTGTTGTTACATTTAAACAGGCTTTTGGAACGAGATGCTCTCGTAGGTATATGAAATTGATTGAGGTTAATTAAATCAGGGCTGTCTATACTACCATTTACAATTTGAACATAAATACCAAGTCGGAACTAATTCTTCGATCTGAGAGATTTAGTAAATTTAGTTCTTTCATCAACTAATTATAGTCAATGCTTTCGAAGGGAATATCGAGTTTATTCTCGTGAAAACAATGAGCTTACATTAACCGAAAATATCTTTATTTATTGGGGAATAAGATAACGTGAAAGGTAGAGGGGGTTTGATTCCATCTGATCGTCGACCAAATATCGATTCACTTTATTTAACTGCTCTGTTAAAAACATGCATCCGAAGGTCTAAGAGCACTGCATTGTTAAAATGTGTGTTCTATACCATAGAAAGGAGTAACTTTGACAACAAGGCGTATATTCCAAACCGAAATGAATTTTAATATGTTAATAAGATCTTTTTTATCCGGTTTTACCTCTTAATGACAGCTCCATAACTTAATGTAACCCAAACATTGGAAAATAAAAGAAAATCTATAATGTCATTGCAAACTCATTCATATTCCACTTATAAAATTCGAGATATAGGAGAATATTCCGTGGTCTGTGATTTATGATTTTCCTGTGTTTACTTACACATTAATATAATTCTTTCAAAACATTCGGATGCTTTCGACACATGATTAAATATTGCTGGCGGTCTTTCTTACAGAAAATATAATTACACACTTGTCGAAATCTATTGACTCCAGCTACAGTTTCCAGCAATCATGTCTAATTGTTTTTATTTATTTAGTTTCAATACATTTTTTTTATTATTTGGTTTATAAATTTTTGCAAAGCTAATAAGACAATTTGTAGTGTTTTTATTAGTCCTCCCCACCTTGGGGTTCCTGTGCTGAGGCAGACTAGGTTGTTTTTAAGCTCATACGAAATCAAGATGCTGGATAACTCCTCTTCTTTGATTTCTTTGAGTCAGGTTTTGATTTGATTTTTGAAATTATTTTCCTTTTCTGTTTTTTTTTTTATGGCCGGTATAAGTGAATTATTTGGCTTATTGGAGAGATATTTACAATTCATTTGTCCAAAAGTAGTTATAAATTTAGGAATATTCACAATGTCATTTTGGTTCGCTCTTGTGTGGTGAAAATTAGGTTTCTTCTGTTTTTTTGAAATGTTTGATTAAAACATTCTTAGCATAGATATTTTGGATGTTAAGTACTGCAAAAGATTTGAACATTTCTTTTATTGGCGTTCTTATGGAAACTTTTAAAGTGGTCTTTATGGTTACCCTTTTGGGTTTTAGACAATTGTTTCATATGGTTAGTGGTTGCCGATCCCCATCCGAGTATACCATATTCGAGGCGGGAGTGGCATATAATGGGATGAAGAGTTTAATTGTTTTTGAAGTATAATATTCTTTGTTTATTCCGTGGTTGCACTGGAACAAATACTGTTCCACTTATAAAATATTGAGTTTGAATAGAAGAGGTGCCTCGGTAGCAACGAACTTATAGAATTGGTTACTGATTTTATAAACTTTCAGTATGTTAGGTAGTATGGCAATGTGTTTTCATATGCCAAATCTAAAATTAGTTAGTAAAATACACCATCTTACTTTATGTATTATGATGTTAACGTAGAATAAACTATTAAATTCAAATTTCATGAATTTATGAATACGTATGTCTATTTAAATCAGAATTCTGTCAGATTTCGAAGAAAATATTTAATATTAGATTCTCTAAATTCATATATGAGTCGGTTTTAAAAAATACAAACTGATTTTCTTTCTCAAATCTTCAGCTTTTTAGAGAAAACGGTATTTTTAAAGAAATACATTTTGTAAAAGGAGGGTTTTTTTAACCATGATTTTTTTTCAATTCAAGACATTTTTTTTTTACATTTTTTATTTCTGATAAGTTACATTTCAAGTATTTTACAGAATATTTAATTAAAGGGTATTGGTCATGCATACTTTGTCAGAAAACAAGAGTTCTTATGTTTGATAAGGGAGCCAAGATTAAAAAATTTATACTTATTTGACTAAAAATGTCATAGAGACATTAAGAGACTGACTTTAAGAATGTAAGTAAACTAAAAACTTTTTTTAATTATTTATTATTTTTATTGACATTTAAAAACCTCATCGTAATATTTAATCATTGAAGAAAATAATATTAACATAACCTAAATGAAAGATGAAACCGGACTAAAGGACAGAAACTAAAAATATTTCAGTCCCATGAATATGCGACTTATTAATATTATTAATACTATTTTCTTCAATGATTAAACTAAAACTCTCTACTCCTCACTAGTTCGCCCTCACCTTGAATATGTCAGTGTCATTTGAACTCTTTTTTATGCTGTTCATATTCATCATATTGAATCTGTACAACATCGCTTCTTAAGTCAATTTGCATGGAAATTAAGGCGAGAAAGAGGCAATTACTCCTAGGTTGAAATTGAACAAACCATAAAAATTTATACGTTAGAAAAGCGTAGGAAAGACTTAATTCTTAGAATCTTATTTGCATTTTTTAAATAATTAACTGTATTATTGACTCATCTTCTTTGTTGCAACTCTTTCAGTTGAACATTCCTTGCCGTAGACTCGGAAACAATGAATTGCGTTTCCTCAATAAACATTCTGCTAATTATGGGTGCCATTCTCCACTGTTCAGAATGTTGAGATTTGTTAACTCAAGCCAGGGCCTTTAAATTTTGGTGCCAGCCTGAATGATTTTTGTAGGGGTTTACGATATTAGAACTCAAAGATTATCATTTAGAATGTCTAAAATCATGGACTACTAAAATTATGTTCAAGCTTTGACTTGAATGTTCTCTCAAATGTATACTTTTGCCTCTTTTTGTCATTGCTTCATTCTTGTATTATGTATGTGCTGTTTTTTTCTGTACCTCTTGTTTATTTCATTTTTTGTGATGTGTTTTGTGTATTTGGACATTGGTCCTTAAATAAAAAAAAAATAAAGAAAAAAAATTAAAGTTTTTGAAAAACATCCATTTATGGCTCTTTCATAACCAGTGTATAATGAAAGAGCCCCATGAAGTATTTCAGAAGCAAGGTAGATGGTAAATATAATTGATACACAAACCAATTATAGTAATTAATCACATGATGTAAATTTAATTGAAAATATAAGTTTCTTTTTAAGAAATAAACAAAAAAAATCGCATTCTTAGTTAAGTAAAACACAAAAACATTTAATTGATTACCGGAAATTTTTGCGAAGAAAGTCTAAATCGTGGATACCGTTGATAAATCAAAATTATGATACATGCAGTTGTAAACAAAATAATCTAATAAGGAACTCCAGTGAAAAATATAATGGCTATACAAATATATATTCATATGGATCAGCAAACGCCGAATCTGAATATATAACTCCTATTATATATAATTACACGTAGATTTTAAAAATCGTTACTTAAAAGAGTATAAAAAATCATCTCATCAAAACACCTTATCATGTTGGTACCATTGCATTTGGAACACCTGATGTCACATGCGCAATCTGTTAATGGATTAGTATGGACATTTTTATTTTTTGATTTTGTTTTGTAATTAAATATTTATTTTTTTAGTTTTGTTGAAATTTAAACTTAATTTCTGTGATTTTAAGCTCTATAATTGTTTTTTTTTAAATAATTGTTGTTAAATATAAAAAAAATATTAATGAAAGAAATTAGAGTATTCATGAACAAACCAATTATCAATACGGATATTATGGTAATGTTAATGCTCAAAACTATTATTATTCTTTGAGTAAAAATTTCTAAAACTGTACATAATTTTATTACTTATGTTAAATGATGGTTTGCCAAGAATATAATATAAAGTTATGTACGGTAAAGCTCATCCTTGTTTTGACATTTGACATTCTAACCTCAAACCTGATCAAAACCGACCGGCCATAGATTTGGAGCGTTTTGGCGGATTTGAAATTGAAACTTTGAAAATTATTTTAACCATGAAAACTAACTTTAGAAAAAAAGCGAAATATACTGGTATTTAAGTCTGAACGTCATTATTGATATATATTTTTTAAACTGGACCGGAGTTCCTTATTGTATTAAATAATGCAGTAACGAATTTAACTCACTACGGATTGTGTCATACATCGCCAATATTACAAGCAGAAATTTACTTCAAATTTTTTATTTTTTGCCTACCAACTATGAAATAACAGCGGATGATCTATGCACAGCATTGCTACTTTTAAAAAATACAAAACCGTCGTCGATACTGCCCAGCTCTTATGAAAGCTACCGGCTCCTTCAGACCCAGCTCTTCCATGCCAACTTTATCTGCTTGTTTTATTTTTCTCGTCATAAAAAAGATAGAAGAAAACATTTCGTAAAATGTAAACGATAAATAAAGCACAAATGTCCTAGAACATTGGGGTGGTGCTCCCACTGGAATATTTTTAATGATTTTACTGAAAGTTCTGTATAAATTAAAATTTAATTCCCCAATGTGAGATGAACGGTAAAATGATTACATTATTTCAAAATAAATACAATTGTAAGTTGTTGTTATATTATATTGTAAAAAATGTGTGTACATTGCCAGGGAAAAATTTCACCCTCTTCCTCTATCAACTGTGATTAGGGGTGCATAAATGTGGAGATAATCTTCTCTACCCAGTGAGCGGGCTGCCTATTGCTACTTTAGGACTTTTGTTTAATTTATTTCAAAGAATCGTGAACTGTGTTTTATGTGCTAGCGGCACTTGCTGATAGCAATATTATATGTAAGCGCGCTCACTAAGGTAATGGAGGGTATAAGATGGATCTTCTTATATATAATTATTTAGTTATGCGTTAAAGAATTTTGTTAACAAATGTTACTAAAGAAACATATTTTAAAATCAAAAATTGCAATATTCGCGGTGGATATTTTATTTTTCCTAAATCTGGGAAAATATGGCGAGCGCGCTTTGCGGGTGCACTGTAGCCAGCGCCGGGAGTTCGCGAAAACACTTGGGAAAATATGTGTTAATAGCTTTTTTCTGTTGTTATTTTGGATGGCAGTCTTGGAAAATATATTACATAATTGAGCTTAGAAAAGAATGCTTCGATTTGTTACGAAATCGGATTTATATTTGGTTAGTTGCTAGTGGTGAAGAAACATGTAGCTGTATAACGCCAATAGTCAATAAAACACTCACTCTATACATATACATAAATGAATATTTGTCTGTCTGTCTGTCGTCGATTTTCTTGAAAATTACTAGACCATGGTTTGTTTTATTAGTGCCGGAAAGGTTTAAAGAGTAGTTTAAATGGAATCCAATATGTTAAACTGATGCTATAACGTTTTAAAATTAGTATGAAAAACATTGAACTCGCCATGTTGTATCGAGGTAGATAGACCATTCTGATTAGCCACAGATAATATATTCAAAATAAAAAGGTTTGTTTGGGTAGAATATTCTCAAAGTGGAACATACAAGTAGGTACCTACTTAAGAACTTTATTATTTATATATGTTTTGAAAACATAAATGTTTGGAATGAAATAAAATTTTCAAATGAATGTTTCTTTGATTAGAGATAGTAATAGTCGTCACAATGCATTACTTTCGCAGTCAAATCAATTATGACAATTAGGGCACATCAGCTTGTTATTAAATAAACATGAATTTAAAGTTCTTGGAAATGATACTATTGTACATATAAAATCATTACTTCCTGGTAGCTCCTTTGAGGTGTTTAGTGTAGTCTTAAGTGACCAGCTTAGTTCCATCGAAGGCGGAGTTCAGTTAGCTCTCCAGGAACATGGCGCAGAATCTGTAGATTACTATTGACCCAATGACTTAGCTCATCTCTTGTACAAAGTCTGCTCTACCGTAAAGTTTGGCAAGCAACTCCACACCGGAGTACTAAAGCACTTAAATTCTCCACTCCACACAAACGGGAAAAGATTTTACCATCAATAGACCAATTTCTAACGTTAGAACACGTAGCGACGTGTCGGAAATAATGATATTAGTGTCTATTTTACCGACATTTCAAGGTTACATTGGTAAGGTGACATTACAAGCAACAAATTTCATTGAATCCCTCTGGGCCAGCGAACCTATATCTCGTCCTGACTCCGAGAGGCGTGCGACACCTCCTCCAGAAAAAGGCGAACAAGCACCAAGCAATAGTTCAACACGAATTTAAATAAAATATTTCTATTTTCGCAGCTGTTAATATACTAATAATAGTAAAAAATGTCTTTTATTTATAATTTTTTTGAAAGATTGGTATTCACTTTGTGGCGTCATTATTAATAAAGGAATTAAAAAATAATTTGTATTCACCAATTTATTAATATACTAGTGGTGGTCGAAGCGGATCGGTTTAGTGAGCCGGATCACTAAACAAGCTTTTTGTAGTGTACCGGTTCGGTGATCCGGCTCGATTGATCGACGGTTCGCGTCCCCCCGCACCATGCCCTCTCCCTTGCTCCCTCGGCCCTCCTAAAGACGTCCTTAAGACGCTCTTACACGATACTTTTTTCGTCTAGTTTTCATGTAGATTGTCTTTACAGAGAGCTGATTTAGTGATCCGGCTCACTAACCGAGCCGCTTCGCCCACCACTATAATATACGAGTATACAAATCTACATGTTCCGAAAGCGATGCTTTCTTCATTGGGAATATATAGAATACTAAAAAATAATACTGTCAAGTATTGTCAAATTATAAACATAGAACACAGTAATTTAAGAATAGACAATTTATAAACATAAATCTTTTATCCAATCAGAAATAAAATACACCACCGCTTAATATATAAATATCAACACGTTTCGGAAGCGAGGCTTCCGTCATCAGTGTGCACAGTATACAAAATAATTACACATTTATTACAAATTGTCTGGACGAAGCTATTCAGGAGACTCGAGCAAGATTGACTTTTTATTTTTAATCATTCCTTTCCGGTGCTGTCAACTGAGTTGATATATCTCTAATCATTTTAATACATTTTTAAATACACTAAACACAAAGTTCATATATTTGGTATTCCTCCGCAGCACATTTACTCGTATTTATTGAATGAAATAATTAAAACGTATTAGTTTTTCATTCAAACTCATTAGAAAAAAAAATCGGGAAAAAGTTACACAACATATCGTGCGCATACAACGGAAAGCGGCCAATATCCTTGTTCGTTGGCAGACTGCGACGGAACGCAACTTTGCAAGTCAGAATATTTTTTTACGTACGAGTATATGAAACAAAATGTTTTTATTTAAAAAATATTTTAACTTGCGAAACTACGAGTCCGCATCCATGCAAAAATCCTTAATCTCAATCTGCCAAAAAAGAAGAACTTTGGACTTGGCCACTTTTCGTTGCACGCTCACGATATAATATGCATGACAGCGTGCGTTGCTAACTTGCAGAGCGGTGAGAGGAGTGCGGATTTTCAGTAGTAACCGGCGGTCTGCCGGCAGCAATAGTCGTATCATGCGTTTTATGCGTTAACGATATTTTTTCAGATCACAACTTATACAGAATATTACAAAAATGAGTAACGTAAATAATAAATGTAAACTGCAATTTTAACCAATTTAAAAAGCACATAAATGTAAATGTGTACACTGTACACTGTATGTGCAGTACCGGAGCCTAGATCGCCTTTTTCTAGCACCGTGATGGGAAGGTTAAAATATTCCCTTTCCCATGTTCACAAGGCTCCGCAACGACCCGACATCGATTATTTACTAAACATCTATTTAAAAAATATATATCATTCAGTTTGGATGGATATTTTGTCCTCAAATCCAAAAGTAAGTTATGTATGAAGCAGGCAGCGCAGCCTTTCCTCTTCAGTTAGTGCACTAAGTACTTCACCCCGCTTTTCAAACAACCCTGTAAGCTAGGCGCCTTCTGTCGACTTGGGTACACTGACTGACTGATTAAATCTAGTTTTCCAGAGGTTGAGTAAGCTCGCTGCATCCTCTCAAGTTTTTATAGAGTTTTGTTTCCTGCATCAGGCGGGTAAATGGAGCGAAATGTGGGCTGGGAAGGGGCAGCTTTCTCAAACTGAAAAGCTAGACGACTGACACTTCGTGCCCTCAAAACAACAATATTCCATCGGTAATGTTGTGTGATAATAAACTCTAAATTAGTACTTTCTAGAGCCCATTATCGCATGATATTGCTGTGTCAGATGGAGGTGACTCATACGTGATTATAATAATAGACACGTATGAGTCGGCACACTTTTTAAAAGTGATACAAAGTCAAAATAAATTTATTAAAAATTACTTTTTATTCACGACTTTATTACACATATCATCATGTTTCGAAAGAGAAGCTTTCTTCATCAGGAATATGTAGAATACAAATGTATATGTAAAATAAATGTTTTCGAAATACGTTGATATGTATATATTAATAAAGTGGTGAATACAAAGTAATTTATTAATAATGACGCCACAGAGTGAACACCAATCTTTTGAAAAAATTATGATATAAAATCATTAAAAGTACGATTAAAATAAGTAATTTATATATCAGTGGCGTGCATTAATCTATGATCAAAGTAGACTGTGTTTAGTTTTTCAAATTCGGGAATGAATTTATGTATCGAATTTTAAAAATTGCTATTATCATCTTCCGCTGGTTGCTGTGGCCAACTGAATACATGGAAAACTATGCTTTGATTAGAAAAACGTCGTAATTTTTAATCTTTTAATACCTTTTAATGATCCAATTTTCTTAGATTAGCCACGGCTTTTCAGCCTTTATGGACTGCACGCCACTGATATATATATATACCATATACATGGACTTAGATTTTGACTTTTGAATTGAACGGACACGTGCAAGCGATCAGTTCAAAACAAAACTCAAGACATAAGGCCTCTGAAGATGGACAATGTGATTTGTCCGAAACGTCGGCAGTTAAAAAGTCCTTCTAAGGACTACATTACGCGGGTAAACCGAGAAAATTTTTCTACATCTTACACCCGTGAAAATCTCAACCATAATATACCATATATATATATCGACGGTTCCGACGAACAATGTCGGATGTGTAAGTTGGTAACTCTACGTAAGAGCTGTAGTAGTTGCAATAATATCTTTTTCTAATGAAATAAATAGAGATTTATGCAAAATATCACTATATTTCACAACACTATGTTTTTTTATCTCAAAAATAATAAAAATGTAGACGTGAAACTCTAAACACATAGAAACGAAACTGCAGCTTTAATAAGAAAATGCCGTTTGCACTTCCGATATTGTTCACTGAGACCGTCGATATGAATCTAAATATCTAACCTAACCTAACCATTTTTTTTAATGATAGATTAATTAGGTTAGGTTTTATTAGGTTATCGGGCTAGTTTTTTTTTCTTTATCTCAAAAATAATAAAAATGTAGACGTGAAACTCTAAACACATAGAAACGAAACTGCAGCTTTAATAAGAAAATACCATTTGCACTTCCGACATTGTTCACTGGGACCGTCGATATGTAATCTAAATATCTAACCTAACCTAACCATTTTTTTAATGATAGATTAATTAGGTTAGGTTTTATTAGGATTTCGGGCTAGTTTTTTTTTCTTTTAATGTCTTTATATCATTTTCAAAAAGTTTGGACGATTCATACGTGTATTAAATTATTATGGAACCGTCAGATGAAACCTCGTTGTTCCAAGAGCATGACTTACCGCCGCGTAATTTTTTTATCAATTTATCTATCTCCCGTTAACTGCACCCGAAAACCTTTCAACTTGAAAAATATTATGCCAAGGTCTAAGGATTGGTATATCTCCCAAATGTAATGATTTTGAGGGCCCTCTGGATCAATCCCACCGGCCACCATCCTCCCCCGCCGCTCCACCCTTTTAAGAGTATTCTGTGTTATTTATCCTAAACATATGGTTAATAATTCTTTGTCTTAGCTTAAAACACTCTTGAATATAATGGAAACAATCACTCTATCATTTGTATTAGCGTATTGCAATATATCGTAAGGAATAAATACATTTAGCTTCTTTTTTTCCAATTTAACCTTAAATTTATTTTTGATAATTTAACTGCATCTCTTTATATGATCTATAAATAATGTGTAATGATAGCCTGTCTAAAAAGAGAAAATAAATGTAAAAAAAAAAAATTATAATAATAATAAATTCGTAGAAAGTAATATTTGTAGGAAGTAATATTTGTACAGCGCCCCTGAGGTGATTTCTCACAAAAGCGGCGCTATAGAAATGGTCCAATTATTATTATTATTATTATTAATCGGTGAACTTAGTTTAGTACACTACTTTAGTAGAATTTCTGGATACCTTTACCTATTGTGCCGTCCGGAATTTTCGCGATTAGAAAGAAGTCAAAACCGATAAATAAATTCAATGTCATTGAATCAGCTGTCTTTTACATATCCTCAAATTAAACTTGTCATATGTAAGCACATTTGAGTTCCGACGAATCTTTCAACGAGATTGTATCAGAATCATTTAAGAACGTCAAGCTAGTTTGTATGGCCAAGGCCGGATTTGACGTGCTCCCTCGTCGTTTTCTTCAGATCTATTTCAATTTCAAATGCAATGTCAAAGTCCTCTGACATAAATCATATTTTTTCTTATGCCACTTCAACTTCGACTATAGTTTCTGACCACTGACGATGTATTTTAAAAACATAAGCTTAAATTTTTTTTTAAAACATACGATTTTAATGCACAGTATTCGATAACGCTATCAAATAAACTAAAGCAATATCAGCCGTTCTTTCCAACCCTACTGTTGAGCCAAAATTTTGCCTCAGCACTGTTCAAATGCGCAAATTTACTCTTCCTAATCTTCATCTTCAAATTTACTACCAATTTAGGTTATCGATTTATGTGGATTAAGTTCCCCTCAGCAGAAGACTAGTTATAAAAAAGTATCAACATGGTGAACAAATGTCACTGAAATTTTAAAATTCATTAATAGTTACGCGATTCAGATATTGAATGACAAAGATTTATTTCCATTTCCGAATATCAAAACATGTTTTCTGAATGTTTAAATAAAACTGAAGAGGAACCAACTTATTTTACTACTTATAAGCTACGTTTTTTCTTGTTTTTTCACTCATCGAGAAATGTCAAATGTACAAAACGAACAATCCACTTTACGGCATTATCAAAAGTCATGCTAACACTTTATTTTCAATATATTTTCAAGTGCTTGTGAAGAATAAAATGTTAGTTTATGTATTTGTTTTTAAAACAGATGATAAGTATTCTCAATAAATACAACATTAATTCATGTATATTAATTTTACATAGAAAGTTTTTACTTTGATGTTACTTTATTGTCTTAAAAGTGGGCGGCTACTATTTTATCGTGTATGAAAGTGGGCGGACAATATTTTATATTGGGTGGGCACCTTCATAGACAATTTAGGATAAAAAGGATAAAAATTGGCAAACAGAGCGAATACTTAATAAAACACTTGGCTGATCGGTGACTCGGATTGATCATTCTAAAAATTGGGAAGAACGGTCGTGAGTACTAAATAACTATTCCACTAAGTGAAGAACTCGGCCTTAATTCACGGTGATGATTTTCAAAGTTTTGATGAATTTTTGCTAAATTATTTTAAAAATAAATTTTAAAACGTTAATTGTACTTGGCGACGGAGGGCCGCTGAGCTAATTGGTTTGACGGTTGCCTATGTGTTTCATATCCTATCTTCGTCACGTATTTTATTAAATGAAAAATATATTTTTCTATCTACACGTAACACATTATTAAAAAATGTTAAGTTTCGTATCAGGCCATGTTTATCAATATACGTGGTTCCGAGGTGTTTGCCGAAAATCCAATTAAATTAAACGCTTTTACTTCGGGATAAGTAGCTCACATTTTGTTGACAACAATACAAGTAAGAAATCATGAAAAACTAAACAAATCTTGCCCTAATGGTGCATTTAGTTATCTTATTTCGGTTGTTGGGTGTTTAAACACACCCGTTTACAAAATAAACTTAACTTATTTGTTTTTTAATATTTAATGTAAATCAAATTTAATTATGTTATTTTATTACTACTACTTTTAATACTTTAAATAGTATCTTTCTATAGTTAAGTGCCAAGTTTACTTGGTGATTAGAGGTTATACTCGTACATGCTACATTCTTTTGATGAAATTTTTAAGATCTGTTTTTATTTCTTAAAAAGATTGGTATTCACTTTGTGGCGTCATTATTAATAAATGAATTAAAAATTACTTTGTATTCACCACTTTATTAATATCATATACTCGTACGCAAATGAACATGTTTCGAAAGCGACACTTTCCTCGTGGGAAAAAGTGTTAATAGTCAATTAAATATAATTAATACAAATTTTTTGTTTAGGTATTTCTTCAATTTATTTTCAAATTAATATTAATGATAAAAATAATTTATTTTTTAATTTCTAATTCAAAGTTTAATGATATTTTTTTATTAACTTTTTTAATCAATTACTTGCCTACTTAAATCAATTTTTGTTTATGTTTATAATTTGTGTATTCTTATATTATTATTTTTAGTATTATATATATCTCTGATGAAGAAAGTACCGCTTTCAAAACATGTAGATATATGTGTATATTAATAAAGTGGTGAATACAAAGTAATTTTTAATTAATTTATTATTAAGATCCCTTATATTTATAGCAGCACTTTCTCCCGGGGGTTTAAAATTGGTAAAATTCAAATGATCAATGTAGGTTGCAAACCACTAAATTTATCGATTTGAATATACTATGTACCTACATTCATACGTAGGTAGTCATCGCTGTTTCCATTAGTAAATTGGTTCTAGGAACTCCATAGGGAAATATATTCCAAAGAATAAAACTTTTCCTGCGTACTAATTAACTCCGTTTAAATTGATTGGGACATGTCGAGTCATCCTATGAGCACGCCTATAAATTTCATAAAAAATTGGTTGGGAAGTTTATATAATTTTTTTTTTGTACGTTGGAACAATTTTTAGACATTTTGTTTTGAAGAGTTTTATTCGAAATATATACATTTGTTACTTAATGTTATTATTACCGTCTTATTATAAAGTTCTTTATAAGGCGACTTATACTTAAAAATATCTCGCAAATTACCAGATCACATTTCTCCACCTTCCTTCATGGACAAAAACGGAATATACACTTTAGAAAATAATGAATGTGATGCACAGCATATAGGTATGACTGACTACTAGAAATTTTAAAACTAGATCGGGAAACATGAACTTTTGCTTACGAAATAATAACGATTCCGAGTTTTCATTTATTAGAAACATACCATAGCTCATAAAAAAAATTAAGTATAAAATTTAAAATATTGATGCATATTTGAAAACTTTAGAAAAACACAAAAAAAAAATAAAAAAATAATTTAATAGCCAAAAAAATAACACCCTGTAAATCACCTTTGTTAACCATGTTTCCCTGTTATTTTGATTGCTGCCCCCTCCAAATCACCGCTCCCACTAACCTTACCTAATAATATCTAATATTTTCTGTACTTGTATAATGTAAGTTACTTTTAGGGAGGATATTTCACGTTGTGTGTAAGACACGAATGTGTCAAAACCGATAGCAAAAATTAAAGTAAGTAATAAATATGCACTGTGAATAAATCTCTTCAAAACCAAATGATTACAAAAAATTGCTTGTTTATTCATCTAGCCGTATTATTTTCTATAGCCTGTTAAAATACAGCGGGTCCCTAATATGGCCAAAAGACCCCTTAATTTATTTTTTTTCAGGATAGACAGTAACGTTAATAGCATTTTTTAACATTTAATGTCGACTTTTAATTATTTTGTGTCGTAAAATGTAATGTTTTATATTCTAAACTACTGTGCCTGGGGTTTACGTTGTTAGTGAAGCTGCCTTTTATGGTATAAATATGCACCTGGCCACTTTTGATGCAAAGTTTTGCCAGTAAAAGTTATAAACCTTTGTCCGTGCATGAAATTGATAATGTAAATACGTATTATTTAAATATGGATTAATAATGATAAAAATCAATTAAAATGGAAAGATCAAATCCACTTTATAGAATATCTAAAATAAAACACGAAACATGGTCAATGTGATTGTCATTCATTTGGTAAGATGTTGATTTTAATGACACATATTATTACGAACTTTGACCTAAAAACTTAATTTTGTTACACATAGTTTAAGTATCTATCTTATCACAGAAATGGCATCACAAACTTTAATATTTAAAATACATAATAAGTTAGTAAAACGATGAACTTATGCGTTAGTTTTTTGAAGAGGAGTTTTCACGATGACGAGTCCAGTTTTTAATTTTCTTTTCCAATTTAAATCAATATTTTGAATGTTTTCTTCCATTTTATCGTGGGTTTATTTAATTCAATTTTGCTTTTTAATTCAATTTGTGTGAAAAACTCTGCGAGAGACTCAGACATTACATAAAGTGTCCACGGAGAACGGTGGCCATATTGAAATTCCGTCATATAGAGCGCTTATATTCACTGCATATTCAGTCATATAGACTGATCTAATCTTTGACCTTTTTTCATACTAAAATTATCGGAGTTTGGGCAGCAATTATCTTTTTCACTTTTTGGCGCCATTATTAATAAATGAATTAAAAACTGCTTTGTATTCACCAACTTATTTAATATACACAGATATCTACATCAATTTTTGTTTATGTCATAATTTGTTTATTCTTACATTATTGTGTTCTAATTTTTATCATTTGTCTATATTTGAGATTATTATTTTTAGTATTCTATATATTCCTGATGAAAAATAAATCGCTTTCTAAACATGTAGATGTGTATATTAATAAAGTGGTAAATACAAAAGAATTTTTAATTAATTTGTTGTAAAGTGGTGAATAAAAAGGGTCTTTTAATTCATTTGCTAAAGCAGTTTTGAAAGTCACAATTGTTAATTACGGATTCCTGATGACCAGCGAAACAAAATAGCATTCAAACAAATAAAAAATGTTGCAGTGCCTGTGGTCATCTTTGGTAAGGACCTCACATTCAGAAACTTGTGAATCTCAGAGAGAATTTTTGGACTAAAAAAACGTATATGATTTTAGCAAAACTGACAAATATCCATTGTCGAAATAAAAGGGAATCAATCTGTGTAAAGAAACATTGAAAGGGTCGGTTCCACTAAATTGGAATTCCACAAAAAGTTCCAGTTGAGCCGTAATCATAATCATGTTTAGGTAATTCACTGGCGAGTTTTTTCATAAGAAATGGCCTCTAAATCCAATAATAACAAACGAACGCGCTGTGAGTTTTTCTTCAATTTAGCAATTTTCTCCTAAAAAAAGCTTGTATTTTAAATTGAATATTGATAACACTTGTTTTAACGTTGAGGAAATCCATCAAAGAAATTATTTTTGAAAATCATTAGTTGTAGAGAAAAATAAAATGAAGAGGAAAAACATGATGTTATTTTTAAAATTAATTTACTGAAGAGATAGCAAAGTCCTTATTTAAAAGACTGAACATTTTATCAAAAATATTAACCTTCTTCACCTGAAAGATTAAATTAATGTTTTCATATTTAATTATTATTTTTTCTTTAGATGTTAGAAGTTGAATGTTAGAAACAATAAATTAGTGTTTTGTAAATACGGAGTTATATATAGGGTGCTGTACCCTTGGGGTTATTTTTTACTAAAACGGATATGCAAATCATCCAATATGATTATTATTATTATTATACGCGTTATCGCATAATAAATTCATCTGGTAATCTCTGGAAACTTGTCATTTCAGCTTCAGGGTAAAGGAAACGTAACCCGTGCTCACAGATGGCGCTAATTTAAAAAATGGGAAAAAACACTTTTTATCACGTAATGCTTTTGATACTGAAGTGAATTATTAATTGTTTTTGTCTTTAATTCGTAGAACTCAATTATTTTTTTAAAATTAATTTAAATCAAATTTAATAATGTTACTATTTAGTTCTCCAGGTATTTTTAGTTCTATGAAGTAAGGAGAATTATGTATTCACCGCTTTATCAGTATGTTCACATTGCCAAAACAATATAACACATTTAAATAAATCAATTAAGAAAACAGTGTCAGTTAAATACGAGGAAATACATTATAAATGTAAAAACCTCACAAAACAGATAATTTTAATTATTTTCTAACTAAATCGGTTTTACCGGTAATAAATCATTATTTTTAAAATCCCGTAGAATGGGGGGGGGGGAATAAATAAAATCATAGAAATGAGTCCTCACTATGTGGATTAACCGCAGTTTGAAAATGGCTCTGAACGGCGAAACACCTGTCACAATAATAAAAACTAAAATCGCTTCCAGAACTTAATAATAACATTATTAAATTTGAATTACGTTAAATTTAAAAAAAAATAGTTGAATTATTTGTTGGCGGGTTTTACTCGTACATATGGAACATAAAATGTGATAAATTTTTATTGAAATTTTAAAGATCAAGTCCTCCAAGAAACTTATAATAATACTTTATATGTTAGTGTAACAATAATAAATTGTTTTTTTATAAGTTCCTTGGGCGACTTGAGATTTAACCGCCCATCCTTTGGATTATTATTCAAAAAATATTTAAAAAACATGTTTTTTTTTCGTTATATTTCGCAATAACAACAATACGTGTTTACAATATCTCTATATATCTCTATATACTCGTTTGGTATTTTACCTTAAATACTAATGGGTTTCGGGAATAGTTAGTTGTACCTGAACGTACGGGATGCGGCTTGTTGCGTTCGGGCGTTAATTTAGCGCCGTGTCACCTACGCTCGTATGGGTAAGGCGGTTAATGTCATGGTGCTATTTGTTTCATTCCTCGGTAATGAGGAATGTTTTGTCAGTAATAATAAAATGGAAGCCGATATTGGAAAACACGAATTTAGCATATTTGTATGGGATGTTCATCTAACACTTTAACGCCTAACTTGTGGATGTCTGATTTCATTCAATTCATTCTCTGTTTAATCTGTTCTGCCTGGCCTCAAAAAGATGCAACTAATAATAAGTAATTGGTGATGTGCTGCTCACAAAATGCTTGAGCAACAAAACCAAAAAATCACGTAGTCAAGGAAATAGTTGTCAGCAGCCACTACCAATGATTATATTATTGTATTTCATCAACCATATGAAATTTGCAGTATTTTTTACATCGTTTTGAATAAATACAAAAGGGAAAATGTTTCTTGTGATGATGTAGATGATAAAAAAAATATTGTACGAAATTATTACTGAGATTTTTAATTGTTTTCCGTATTCACGTTCCATGTTTTTGATATTACATATAACCCATCACGTCCATCGACCGTTACTTCTAAATGTATTTCACTGTGTAACATCAATGTGTTTCTTTATTACAGAGCAAAGTTCCCCCAGGAATAAAACATTCCCCTTATTCTAAAATTTTGAAATAAGAAAGAAATTGAATGAAACGAATAAAATATGAGTTTACGCAAGCATATTTCGTACTTTCCTGATAACAGGAGAACTTATCCGCAACATCGAAAAAAGAATTTAATATAAGACAGTGTTTCGTTCAAAGAATAATAAAAGTTCCCCGATATATACCCCCTTCAATATTCTTACACGTTTGAATAATTCATTATAATAAAACAAGAAATATTGATCCGGCAGATGCTGCGGTGTCATAGGGAATATGAACCTGTACAAATGATCCTTGCCGCTACTAGTTTGTGAAGTTTTTACTAACACCATGGCAAGAATAAAAATCATCCGGTGACTGTTTTCGTGAGAAACATCATAAGAAAGTACTGCTTTCAAATCAAAAGTAATATCGTGCCAAAGTATAAGAAATAAATTGTAGTCCCCTGCTAGAGAAAGCAACTAGAGTGAGTAGAGAAAGGGGCTCCAGTGGGCGCTGGGCTGCCCCGGGCGCCATGCCGGCTGGCCAGGAATGTACGTGATATTCCCCGCAGAGGAAGTAGTCTATTTCACATACGGAACCCACAACCCCCTCAAGGTCCACCCCCGCCCCACTCTGGATCACCTGCCGCCCTACCTGCCGCCCCGCCCAGTGACGGAGCGCCGCAGGACCCCGGACATCTTCGACTACCAGCAGGGTCATGGCTCCCGCCCTCCTAGCGCCAGCGGGGGCAAGGTGGCCGAGTCCGACAAGCTCAAGGACAAGGCCAAGCGGAAGTTCCTCCGCCTGGGCCGGCAGCAGGACCCCGAATTCGGGCGAACGCTGCGAAGCCCGCTGGTCTTCAACTACGAACAGCCGGCCCCCCTCTCCACTCCCGCCTTCTCCAAGAAGAACATCTTCGATCGCGACTTCGACGCTCTCTTTGAAGTGGCGCACATTCCCGAGTTCGCGGAGACCGTGAGGGTCGTCACCCCCGAGCCCGTGCGGCCGTCCCGCGAGCAGGAGGAGGAGGCCGCTAACCTGCACTGGGAGCTGGAGGAGGATGAGGAGGTGGTGTCGGGCGCGGGGGGTGGTGACGAGGGCGAGAGCGGGGGCGGCGAGCACCTGCAGCTGCGCGTACCGCCCCTGCCCACCTACACCCCCCCCACTCCGCCAATAGGCAAATCCTCCTCGTTAGAAGGTTTACTTTTATGATTTCTTTTGAGTTTTGTTTGTTTTTCTTTTCGAGTGCGTTTGTGCCACGCGAGATAACTAGGAATAGTGGATATGTCTCGGATATGCGCCAGGTATATCCTCCCTAGCGAGGGGATCGGAGCCGTAGTGACGCTCGTAACTCAGTAGTATAGTTAAATAATACATACACAACTATTACCTCGGGTCTACTAATGATCATCAAATCATCGAATGTGTAGGATGTGTAGTCAAATTCAATAAATATTTGCCTTTCAAGCGAAGTACAAAATATGTTTGTTGTAAAAATCATTATTATTAACTAAATGCTCATCATATGATCAAAACCCAAAAAAAATGCCTAAATTCATTTACAAGTATAATCTCAAGATTGTGTTATACTTTATGCAATCATTATAATCACATTCCATGCATTCCTAATTCATTGGCTCTCTTATGGCGATTCTAATACAGTTCCTGTAATTTTCATCCAACAATAATTTAATGTAACTTTTAATTTTCCAGTTTGACAAAAAAGAAGTTCGCAGAAAACTTTGTTAAAATATTAAAGGTTTGTATGCTTCCAATAACCTGTTATGATTGCGTGTAGATGTGAAATTCTTTTTTTCGTTTTAAATTGCATGCGCTATTAAAATGACTAGAAAAACTGACACTTGGTGAATATAATAATTTTAAATTGTATTTACTTGCCGGTGTACGCATATGAAATTCGATGGACACGAGTGGAACATCCGTTCACGGTTGATGTCGGCTTCATGAGAACGGGTCGTTTCGCCTACTCGTTTTTGTGTAAATCGACTCGTATGTGGAACGAGCTACCGGCATCTGTATTTCCTTCAACATTTAATCCGGGCCTCTTCGAAGCCTACATTAATAAATCCCTTCCTGCAGTCCCCTCCTTAACCCGCCTCACAGCGTTGCCCAACAGGGTAGCGATATAGTTACACTGTGCGTGCTCTGTAAATACAGGGGCGCTCTTGTGAGGTGTAACAAAAAAAATACTCAAAAAATCAGAACAAATTGTATTATCGTAGAACACGACGAACGCGTGCATCGACAATTCGTTGTAAAACAACTTGTTCTCGCGCTCCACAATATCTCAGATACATCTATTTACAAACTAGCTTTTGCATTTCCTGTTATTACAACAAATTCTTTGAAATACCCTCTCCCATCCAGCATCCCCGAAGATGAGGGGGAAGGTGTGGAATCATACTACATCTTTAAATCCATATTGATTTTGTGCCGCTGTTTTTCCTTCCTTTTACATTATGAGTTTCTTTTTTTGAAAACCCAGGTTCACTCTTTTGTTTCCTAAATAGACCCTCACAGAAACACACAGATGCACATCACCCGAAAGTTAATGAGTTGTGAATGGAATTGATATAACTGTATTCTGATAGTATAGTTTAGTGTCAAGGTTCGGACCGGTTCTAATATATGTTGTTTGACTGCAGAACCGTCGCCCTCGCGCTCGCGCTCCTCCAAGGGCGGTTTCTTCTCGCGCATCCGCCACCGCTCGGCTGAGCCCCCAGGCAGCCGCGCCTCCAGGGGCAGGATGGGCGCGCCGCAGGCAGAGTCCGTGCTAAGGGACCTCACGCACCCCAGCTATAACGAGCACCTCAAGAACCACAATGCCGTCAGCTTCAAACTCGTCAAGACAGGTAGGAACTGCACTGATGCATTATTCAATTATTTTGTTTGTGTATTCGTGTTGGTACTCGTACGCCGCTAATTACGTTAGGCGAACCCTTATTAAGTTTTTATAGTCTCCCCAATTAGGTGGAGTCCAGTAGCGTGCTGGAAATGTTCGTATTTTTTAATGAACAAAAAATCTACTGGTTTCCGAAAAGCATTTCTGCGTGGCGGCTAATTGTGTAGCAGCATTTTGATGTTACATTATACGGAAGTATTTGATACCCCAAAAATCAGTATTCATGAAATTCTCACGTTCTTTTATCTTTTGTGGTAAAACAACATAACGTAATATGAGATACATGCATTGAAATGGCAACATACCAATTACTGCCTACTTACGGAGTTTTGATGATTAGTTTCCTGTCATACATATTAATGGACATTATGTGAAGTATATTATTTATTTTAGGCGGGTTATAGAAATCGGAAAATCATAAAATAACATTAAATCTTTATGTTTGGTATGAATGCTAGGTAGAAATACTCGAATATCAACCGACAATAAAGTACTCCTATACAAGACGACCATAAGGATTGGCTTTAGTTAGACTGCTCCCATTTGGGGATAACCAACATATTGACTAACTAAAAACCCTGCAAAACAAAGCAATTCGATCAGAATTGAATGCGCCAAAGTGGATATGGGTTAACACTTTAAACAATGACACAAACATTACTCTGATAAAGGATCTTATAGTAACACATTCTGAAAAGTTTTATGCCGGTCTAGCCGATCATGAAAACCCATCAATAAACACTCGCGCTAAATACAGCGAGAATGAAATATTTAAAAACAAGAAACTTAAATCAATCCTCCGTAAGAAGTGAAATCCTGCCTCTAAAGTTGCAGTATAGTTCATCCCCTCACCACCAACAAAAAATCAAAAGTAAAGAATCATTAGATAATCATTTTTAATTATGCTAGAGTCAGAAAACCTTTAGTTTATGAACTATGTATACCAATCAAATAAAAATAAAAAATCTACACTTTATCACTTTACGGCTTATTTTGCTCGTACGTAATACAAACCAAATAGCCTTATTAATACGTTTAACAGTTTTTAAAGGTATTATTACCCCTCGTTTTGTCCCTGGTTTAGAGAGGAAATAAAATACTTATGAAATTGTAATTTTTTTCTTTAATTTCTTATTTTTAGACTGCACAATTTGCTTCATAGAACAATTCTTATAATTAATTTTTAATATTTTGTCAATTAATGATAAGTTTGTGAATTTAATGAGAACAATTCAATATTTATTAAAACACGAACATTGGTCAAAATTAATGCCGGTCGATAGTCTCGCTAGTGTAGCATGTTGCCAGTATTTTGACGAAATTGTTCGTGTTAAGTGTTATACTGTTTACTTATTTAATTATTTTTATTTATTTGATTTATTTATTTTACATGTTTTACAAAAGTTGCAAAAATATGACCTTGTTGGCGTACCCCGTTCTAAGATCACATTGTATATGGTTTTAGGCGCGGATTATAGATTAGGTGAAGTTTTTTATAAGTTTGTTAAATATTTTAAGTGAGTTTTCGTAATTATGTTAAAATATTACTAGAGGAAAATTATAATACAATAAATGAATTAAAATTCTAAAATCCAGGAGAAAGGATACCGTGACCATTAAACTCTGTTCGTTTGCAAAATCATATCTATGTTATATTCTTCCTTCTCGTGTCCATAATACATATCTTAATACTTCTTTTGAAGTTCGTTAATTTTGTAATGGTTTTTATTGCTAGAGGGAGGATGTTATATACTTTTATAGAGAAACATTGCAAATTTCTTCGTCCAAAAGTTTTTTTAGTTGTGGGTTGGTGGAATGTAAGTTGCAATGAGGATCTTGTGAATCGCCCCGACTTATAATACCTCTCTGATTAAACGCTGGTACATTTCTCGGCATTTATTTTTCAATTAGTTGAACCTCCAATTTGCACCTGCCTGACACTCATAAACTGTTAATATTAAACATAAAGTATTATTTGTCATTTAAAAAAATAATTCGCCTACATTTACAGAACATGGCATCGAAGTAGGTGACGATTAAAAAATTGAACAAAGCAAGTAAATATATTCCACTAGAAGCGGTATTCGCTATTTAATTAAGCATATATACTGCATCAATTATTATTTAACGTGGCCTACCCAGTACCCGACCGCCCTTATAATAAATTCAAATCCGTGCTTCGTACACTATCAGCTTTCAGAGAAACGGGAACGGAGGCACGCAGCCGTATTTATCGAGATTATAAAATTGGATTTATAAAATACCTACAACAAATGAGGTTTTTACGGACCTAGCAAAACAGCCTCAGACGTAACCCTTTCAGAATTAGGGCGATACTAAAAACAGCTCTGTATACCTAAAGGGAATATATAATAATAATAATAAAAACTTTAAAAATAAATTTTAGTATTAAAATTAAGGAACACCTAAGGTGTTTAAATAATAATTATTATTCTGAATTTGCCAATCATATTTTAGAAACCAATCGTTATTTTTTACCTACTTTAATCAATTTTTGTTTATGTTTATAATTTTTCTAGTCTTACATTATTGTGTTCTATGTTTATCATTATGTCTATACTTGATATTATTGTTTTTTTAGCATTCTGATGAGGAAATCATCGTTTAATTCGTAGAACTCGGTTTAATTTTAATGTAAATCAAATTTAATAATGTTATTATAAAGTTCCGCAAGTATTTTTATTTACAATTATTTTAAAGGCTGTTTAGGCGTTTCGGCAGTTCGAAACTGGACTTAAATGTCGAAACAGCTGTCACAATAATAAAAACTAAAAATACTTGCAGAACTTAATAATAACATTAAATGTGAAGTAATGGCACAGAGACAGGTTAAGGTCAGACGCGATGGTTGATCTCAGGTTTCCACCAAGATAGCTCAGTTGGTAAGGGCATCACAGCTCTTGTCTCAAAGTCGCAGATCGGCACAGCCTCATATCGGACTCAGTGGAAAAGGTACCTAACTACCAATGAACAGATGCGTGATTTATAGACAGGATTTATTTTACAGGGGAAACATTTACAGGTAATACATACGAGGTTCAATAACAAAGGGCAGTACCTAACCTATCTGAGTTTCAATAACCTATCTCTCTCTGGTGAATCTCAAATCGGGCACGTTGTTTAAAGAGCAAAGTTAACTACAGCACAGAAATGAGGGTTGAACATACTGGTTACATGAGTTGGTCAGAGACTGGTATCACGTTCTTTCATCGATAAAGTGTGATGTCGAGGGACTCTGAACCTCACACGTACAAAAGCAGGCACTGACTTTAATATTTAGGTTTATGCAAAGACAATGAGTTTACAATTTACTGGATGTATGAAAGGCAAGGTGACGCCAGAAACTACGCAGTACGGCCACGTGCCCGTAGAGCACGCCGTACACACCTCATTGTTCGGCTGCCGGAATCTGAGTGAGGGCAAGATAGCCGATCGCTCTCGTGCCGGCGGGCCACGTGCATCAAGGCACGTTACGAACGGCTAGGCCCTCTTTTCAACTAGCGGCTAGATTCTTCTATTTAAATTGTTGCGAACTTACATAACGGTGATTTACATTAAAATTATTTAAAAAAAATAAATACATTAAATCACCATACTAGGCGGCTGCCTGTTTCATGGTGACAAGTGGAGTATAGTTACTCTGTACGAAGTCTAGTGTAAACATATGGATTTAGTATATAAAGGTACAGAAAATTGAAAAAATTATAATAGAAAGTAGAAGATAGAAAATAGAAAAAGACAAGTATAAGGATTAGATTATAAAAATATACATAACTTTTATTAAAAAAAAATTTAATATGTGCATGCAAGCACACATGTGCACATAGTTGAATACATACATACATACACATCCATACGCATATATACATATACACATTCATACGCACCCATATACACATACGCATACATACACATATATCCCTACACACATAAACAATACATACACCTCTATCTGAGTACGAAAAACAGGCTACAAACACTATCACAATCACTCACCAAAAAGTCCCCAAGCGCCTTCCTGAAACTGTGATATTTGTATATTGACTTTATTTCAATTGTTAAATTATTGATTATTGAATATTTTAGGAGCAAGGAAATTATATTGTGACTGTGCTATTGAGGTTTTTGTTACTGGAATAATATAATTGGATTAGTTGGAATATCTAGTGATACAGTTTGATTCAAAAATATTTTTTTTTATATATTTGAATTTAAAATAGGATGATAATGTTTGACATATAAGGATTTTATATTAACTACTTTGAAGTCCTTAAATAAGTCTTTCGTGAAGTGAATATAGTGTACTTTGTAAATACTCCTCATTATCAATGTTGAGCTTTAGTTAATGGATTTAATATAGCATTCTCCCCAGACTAAAATGAATTTAAAGTTACATAAAATCTCGACAACTAAAAAAAATATAATAAAATTAAATGAAAAAAAAGTTTTGCATCTAAAAAATCTAAATAGATAGAGAAATGATCTACTTTAGGTAGATTTTAAATTACAATTTCAATTTCATTCAAGGTTTACTGGCAACACTTAATACATTTATCTCAATACTCGTCAGAACAGCCTTTTCGTGAAACTGTTTATAACATTACGAAACTTTTCCTTTGGAAGGAATATTCATACAAAAACCACACATTGTTATAATTTTATCGTGTAAAAATAGCCTAAAAAGTAATTTCGCACTCTAAACAACTGAAACATTTCCATGTCCACGATAAGTCAAGCGACCTTAAAGTTCCTTCCGTCAAAAAAATGTTCTGGCTTGTTTCACGGCTGCCTTTTATCTCGCTGACAGATGAATTGATAAATGGCGATATTTCTAGTGGCGTGAAGGTTACCCATAAATAAAAACGACGATTTATTATGCACATCGCGACCGACGAAACGGCCCTTGAACTTTTGAATCGCCATGAATTAATTATTAGGTATAAGCGACGCAGTGGAGTGGAGATTGGTGAAGTGGTGTTTAGGGTTCAGTAATCAGTATTTTGAAAACTTTTATCTAAATCTTTCCACGACATATTTTTTTGCTAAATAATAATAATAATTGAATGATTTGTACAGCGCCGTTTTTATGAAAATCACCTCATGGGCTATACAAGTATTACTTTATATTCTCTATTTAATTATGTACAAATAGATACCAAAAAAAACATGCTTACACGGCAGGTCGCTTCAGAAAAAATTATTAGACAACTTAAGCTTAGAGAAGATATAATTTTTACAGTTGCTATTTTATCCTCCTTTTCTATTGATATTACATTTATTAAAAGATTGGTGGCACAAGAAGAGTTGGTATTTATTTGAAATATTTGTAATTTTTATTACTGGAAAATATTTATAAAATTACCATAAAAAGCTTAAGAAATTTTTAATAGATATTTGCATTTTTTTACACGTTTAGTTATTTATAGTGTCGCTGGATGTGGACGCATTTGCGCACCGGTGCGTGAACAAATGTACTTATTCTATAAGTGACTAGGTAAGCACTAACCGGCTAGCCTAGCTAAGCTATTGACGTGTGCATTTATTCTATTTGTGAATATGATTGCTTGAAAAAATGAGTTTTAAGTTTAGTTCTGAATTCTGTCGAGTCTTTGATCATTCTTAAGTCATGCGGCAGTTCATTCCAGGCTTTAAGTCTTGATACTCCGATAGCACAATCACTGAACTTTATTAGGTGTGCGCTTTGGTTGCTTCAGCTTCCCGATAGCTGATGACGCTACTGATCTAAGGGTGGACTGCCGTGAATTGGTATATTCAGGAATACAGTTCCGACAAGAAAACCGGAGCCATAGCAGATCTTGAAATTGATTCTTTCAGGAAATTTGAGCCAGTGGAGAGTTTTTAGATGCTCTGAAATGTGGGAATATTTAGAGACGCCGGTGATAAGTCTTGGCGCAGCGTTGAAAACAGATTGCAATTTGTTAACTTTGTATTCTGGGAGAATTGCATATATTCCGTTGCAGTAATCTAGACGTGACACAACGTACGAATTGACTAACAGTTTAGTCACATCTATTGCCAGAATTCTCCGTACTGCTTTAATTTGTCTCAATTGAAAGAACCCTGTACTTACAGTTCTGTTTACTTGACTTTTAAGGGAAAAGTCTGCATCCAGATTGACACCGAGTAATTTGATACACGTCTTCGGAGTAATGTCATTTCAGAACGGACCCCTGGGGTACTTCCAGTTGAAAGGGTTGCATAGTTTGATATATTTGACAAAGGAATAAAGAAGGTACCTGCTGTACGATTTGAGTTTTGTCTTCCAGAGAGCTTTCCGATTCTTCCATTTACTTTGACCACCATGATCGACCACTTTTTTGTGAAAAATAAATAATAGATAACTTTATTTCTGCATATTCTTTTGACGCTTCTTTCTTTGTCCGTCCGATCTCGATTTGTGTCCATGTCGTATTAATCAACAATTTCTTCAAGTTTTTAAGGAAACCATTTATTTATTTCTTATGAATTAAAATTTAAATAAATATTTAAGACCCACTGGTTCGCTTATAGCTTTTCTTATTGCACGATAACCGTTTAAAGGTCAATTCACATCTACCAGGACCACGCAGTGCAGACACGTTAAGTGGCGAACACGGCAAAATGAGTTACTTTCATTATCTATGAACACAATCACGTACGGTGTAATGTGAAAACTAATTTCTATGCCGTGCCTGCCACTGTACGTGTCTGCACTGCACGGTGGCGGTAATTTCTTATTAATAGTTTATAAAGAAAGCATCGCTTTCGAAACATGTAAATATGTGTATATTAATAAAGTGGTGAATACAAAGTAAATTTTAATTCATTTATAAATGAGTTATTATCATGAACGTGTTTGTAAGTACTTAATCATTAGCTAAAAATCGGCTCATTCAATCTCCCAGCTAATTTAGGCCAATGACAATAATTTGGAATCTTGTCATTGAGACTTTAGGCTCCCGAACCATCATCGTCTCCACAATCAATACCTACTTCGCGTGACCCTCCATAAATACGCCTTATTATCTATACCAAATCTGTTCGCTTCGAGCTAATTCATTCTTCTGATCCTTTATTTATTTCGGATTCATCTTAAATTTGAGAACGGGTTCACCCCACGTGAATTTATGTAATGGCCGCGAATCTGACAAGATCTTTTACTAAAAGGTCTGTCCTTTGAACGACGCTGAAACAGATTAGATGAAGCCTTTGATATTAATTGCGCAAGATGCCCCTAAGAAACGCACAATAAATGATTATCTACTCGTATTTATGACAAAATTGTTGGAGGATATCTATGTAGGAATGACATTATATGAAAACTATTCTTTCGGCCAAAGGTGCAGTACAGTCCCGTATCTCGGTCATGGTTAATTAAATTGTTCAGTAAAACTATTTACTTTTTTTATAAAGTTCTATATCTCTTCTTCAGTAATTATAAAATCACTTTGTGATGTCATTTTCCATAAAGTAAATACGAAATGTATTATTTCGGTATTTCCATTGTTCTATTGTACTAAATGAGATACATTACACAAATTGAAATGTATTATTTTGGTATTTCCATTGTTCTATTGTACTAAATGAGATACATTACACAAATTGAAATGTATTATTTTGGTATTTCCATTGTTCTATTGTACTAAATGAGATACATTACACACATTGAAATGTATTATTTTGGTATTTCCATTGTTCTATTGTACTAAATGAGATACATTACACAAATTGAAATGTATTATTTTGGTATTTCCATTGTTCTATTGTACTAAATGAGATACATTACAAAAAGTGAAAATGAAAACCATTTGTGAAAGAAAAACACATGTTCTATGAATGCATGCAAATATAATTAATATTATCAAAAATAAATCTCCATTATGAAAAGCGTGTAATTTTTTGAGTTTTTTTTACACAGGAGATCCTAAGGGAAAAATTTTCCCCTAAGGGCTATATCATCTTTAGGGATGCTGTGTCTAGGGTACTTTAGAGGATAGGAAGGAGTGAAATCGGGTCTTGAAGAGACCTATGTTGTAGGAGGGAAGATAAATTTTCCGGAAACCTTTTTCCTAAATGATTTCTGTAGCGATGTTCGCTAGTGAACCGTCGGGTCTGGTAAGAGGTGGCAGACTGGATTTGCAAAAATTGCGACCCATGGAGTCAGCTAGCGACCAGAATGCTCTACTCCACGCGGAGAGGCAGCTAGTTTTTTGCTGATCGTTCGAGATCAGCAGTTCTCGTATTTAATTATTAATTTATCATGAAGAGAGTAACATACTAAAAGGGGTACCATATACCAGGATATAGAGGGAATATTGAAGTCCGCATTTATCTTGCATAATACGATTTGCAGCATCAGCAGTAGCAGCAGAATACAATTTGACTGTTTTAGTATTGTTTTTTTCTCCTGGATATCTTTAAACACACAAAATTAATTAGATTTAATATTCCAACTAGAACTACTCGATCTAAAATTTTATTCAATTATAACAATAATTTCAGGACTGAGTCATTCAAAAATTCTTTCGTACCTAGACTTCACGAAGAAGGTAATTCATTTTCAAACCTAGTAGATATGTTCAACTGGTCGGAATACAAATACAAAAATACGATTATTGCGTACATCGTCAACAATTATTGAAATATTTGTCTAGAGTATAAGTATCAGAGAATGTGAGGTATGTTTTGAATATTCGCCTCCGTAGCTAATTATTTAGAATGGTGCTTACACTATGTCATTCCTGTATTTGTTCGTGAGACAAATGAAATATTTAGTTGTTGTATTTCATGAAGGCTCTCTATTCTATATATGTACCTACTGTGATGTGTTTTGGACCTATGTGACTATTGTAATTAATTAAATATGTAAAAGCCCATAATAATAAATGTATAGCGCCGTTTTCGTGAGAAAATCACCTCAAAGGCTCCCCATATAGGGCGTATATAATATATTCAATAAACAAATGAAAGAATAAATAAATAAGTAAATAATTAAACAAATAAATAAATAAGTAAATAAATAAAAAACAAATAAATAATTTAAAAATATAATTTAAATCACGTACTTTGGTCATGACCCAAGATACAATATTCTGTGATGGCCCAAGGTACAATATTCTGTGATGGCCCAAGGTACAATATTCTGTGATGGCCCAAGGTACAATATTCTGTGATGGCCCAAGGTACAATATTCTGTGATGGCCCAAGGTACAATATTCTGGGATGGCCCAAGGTACAATATTCTGTGATGGCCCAAGGTACAATATTCTGTGATGGCCCAAGGTACAATATTCTGTGATGGCCCAAGGTACAATATTCTGTGATGGCCCAAGGTATAATATTCTGTGATGGCCCAAGGTACAATATTCTGTGATGGCCCAAGGTACAATATTCTGCGATGGCCCAAGGTACAATATTCTGTGATGGCCCAAGGTACAATATTCTGTGATGGCCCAAGGTACGGGACGCAGAGTAAGGCAAATAAAATTATAGTTACGTTTTTGAGGTGATGTTTTTCTTGAATATTAAAATGTTTTTAAAAGCCAACAGAATCAGTAAATTGAAGCGTAAATACAAATAACGATAAATTTCTAAATTTCAGAATAATGCTTCATTTTTTCATTTCAATCACGCAAACCGATTTTTATTTCTAAGAAAAATATTTGTGTCTATCGGCCTCAAAAACACAAAGAATAACTGAAAGACATTTACTACGCCTTACATATAGAAAAAAAACTGACCTACTTTAACTGATTGACCAAGGTATGAACCTGTACAAGGTTCAGTCCTCTACCCTACTCGTAATTGTGATTTTTTTTATCATTTCGGTAAAATTGACTACTGATATAAAATTTATATATAACATTTCTCTTATTTTACTGGTTGATCATTGCATGCATAGTAATAGTAACCATAGTAATTTGCATCGCAGATTAACTATAAGGATCCCATCTAAAGAAACCTTTATCAATGGTTAAGTCTGTAAGAAAGCTTTCATTAAAAAGTAACCAAATCTGGAACAAAACAGTCGTGAAAACTTTTGAAGTTAGAGATCTAATTTAACACTCGAATTTATTAAATTAACACCTCGGATTATTTGATTCTCTCAATGGGCATTTGGAAAAACGATATTATTATTTCTTTTAGTTTGACGTAAAAAAACCCAACAAAAAAACAACTGGAGAAATTTAACCAAAAAAATTGTCTAGGGAAATAAATATTATTAATTATTAAATGAAAAAAACACAATTTTGTAAAACACCACTTTTATTGAATCAATAACGATCGCCAACCAGGTTTCGCTATTATTATTAAAATTATTATGAAATTCTTCGTTTACACCACTGTTTAACATATAAATATCATCATGTTTCAAAAGCGGATTTTCTGATATCAGTTATTTCAATTTAAAATGTGTTTAAATAATAACAAATAATTCTGAATTTGCCAATCATATTTCAGAAACCAATCAATATTTTGATGTAAATAAAGGATTAAAATTTTTACGTACAAATACAACCTGTATATAATTAGACTAGAAATCAGAATAAGCGTTAATAGTGAATTAAATTTAATTAATAATTTATTTATTTTTAAATAGCTAAATTGAAAATATTAATATTAATAATAAAAATAAATTCTTTTGTAATTTCTAATATAAATTTGTTAATCAATGCTTTTTAATATTTTTTTATTAACATATTTCATTAATTACTTAGCTACTTGAATCAATTTTTTTGTTTGTTTATAATTTGTCTATTCTTACTTGACATCCTTATTTTTTAGTATATTGTATATTCCTAACGAAGAAAGCACCACTTTCGAAGTGGTGAAGTGAATATTTATAAAGTGGTGAATCCAAAATAGTTTTTAATAAATATTTAAATAATTTCATATGAATAATGAAGCCATAAATGCAGCCACGGGACGCAGTAATAGTTGTGGATACAGAAATCAGCTCGCTATTGTTTGCCGATGACATCGGCAGATTAACCGCGTGCCAGGAAGGGCTACAAGAGTGGCTCAACCGCTTCATTGAAAAATGCATGGCGGCAGGAATGAGGATGAGCACCGCAAAAATAGAAGTTATGGTTATAGGAAGAAACCGAACTCAATGTAACATCTTTGCTAACAAAGACGGAGAAATTGACCGTAGAATATGTACGGCAAGCGGTGTGCTGCGTCCTCTTTACAGCTCAATGATAAGGAAAGCTGAGCTAAGTATCGAGACAAAGTTGGCAGTGTACAAATCAGTGTATCGCCCCACGCTTACTTATGGTCAACAGATATGGATGCTGAACGAGCGTACATGTTCTAAGCTGCGGAAATGAGATTTTTGAGAGGAGTTGCAGGTGTTACGAGATGGGATCGAATAAGAAGCTCGTGGAACCGGGAGGAGCTTAACATCGAACCACTATTACTCTTCATGGAAAAGTTCCAACTAAGGTGGCTTGGGCACGTGTCAGAATGCCAGAAGGTCGAATTCCACTGAAAATTCTGAGTTGTATTCCAGAGGGAAGACGTCCAGTAGGCTACTCCAGACTCAGGTAAGAAAAGCAACTCCAGAGGCTGTGCAAAGAGGCTAGACCTACTATGGACGGATGTCATAAACGTAGCATAGGACAGGGGCGCCTGGAGGCGCCTTGTCGATGCGATGGACTTCCGACCCGAATAAGACTGTTCAAAAGAAAAGGTGAATTTTGAATTTTCGCTTACTGTGTACATTCGATCATCGATTTTTTTGTTTATGTCGGTACACATATGTTTATAATATATTAGCATTATGAGCCATTTTGGATTAGTGGTTTGTTTTTGACAACTGGAAAGGTTAGTCACGTTTTTGTGTGTTCTTCGATTTTTTACTTTTGAAAAAAAATGGATCAAAGAATATGTATTAAATTTTGCGTTAAAAATGGAATAAAGTGCTCCAACGCACTTAAAATGTTGACTGTGTCATTCGGCGAGTCTATTTTGCCTCAAAAAAGTGTTTAGAAGTGGTACAAGCGCTATTACAGAAAGCCGAGAAGATGTTAATAACGATGAGCGTCATGGAGTTGCAACCACGTCAACAAACGAAGAAAACATCGACAGTGAAGAAAATGGCTTTCTAAAATCGTCGAATCACTATTAGGGAAGTTGCAGAGGATGTTGGCATATCAATCGGCTCATGCCATGCAATTTTTTCGGATGTTTTGGGCATGAAACGTGTGGCAGCGAAGTTTGTTCCGAAATTGCTAAATTTTGAGCAAAAGCAACGTCGCATTAGTATCGCTCAGGAGTTGTTGAATGACGTCAATGACGATCCAGATTTGCTCAAAAGGGTTATAACTGGTGATGAAACGTGGGTATATGGTTATGACGTCGAAACCAAGGCCCAATCATCCCAATGGAAGTGGCCAGAAGAGCCAAGACCGAAAAAAGCACGCCAAGTTCGATCAAATGTGAAGGTTTTGCTGACTGTTTTCTTCGATCACAATGGCGTGGTGCATCTAGAGTTCTTGCCAACAGTTCGTACGGTTAATAAGGAATACTACAAGGAAGTTATGCAACGTTTGCGTGAAGCAATACGGCTCAAACGATCGGAATTGTGGAAAAACAAATCATGGATTTTGCATCACGATAATGGACCAGCTCACACATCAATGCTTGTTCGTGATTATTTGGCCAAAACCAACACCGTAATCATGCCTCAACCACCGTATTCACCAGATTTGGCTTCCCTGCGACTTTTTCCTATTCCCGAAACTGAAGAGACCAATGAAAGGAAAGCGTTTTGCCACAATTGATGAGATAAAGTCAGAATCGAAGAACGAGCTGATGGCCATACCGAAAAGCGCATTCCAGAAGTGCTTCGAGGATTGGAAGAAGCGCTGGCATAAGTGCATTATATCTGAGGGGAATTACTTTGAAGGGGAGAAAATGGATATTTATGAATAAATAAATACTTCGAATAATTCGAAATTCACCTTTTCTTTTGAACAAACCTCGGTACACAACATGTCCCTACAACCTAACATGCCAAATTTCATTGTTTGTAAATTAATGGGAAAAGTTCTGTGTACTTTGGAATAGTTTCAGCGGAAAATTTGTTCACCCCATACCTGAGCAGACCTATGTCCTCCTGGGATCAGCTTTGCGAATAAGGTTCCGATAAGGCACGACCACGAGCCTTGGAAAGGACGTGGAAAATCACGCATCTTCTATTCTCTGGATGTAATAATGTATGAATTTTCCGCCTGTTATGATTTTATTTGATGTTTCGGGTCAATTTTATAAGCATGTTTAAAGAAATCACTTTCGGAAACACGATGAAACCACACTTTATACCTGTACGAAAAAAGTGGTTTTTCATTATGTTTATGTGTTGTTAAAAATATTTTTACATGTCCAAATAAGTGTTTAATATGCATAAAATCTGGCTTGAAAGTGGTTTTCTATTGAGCATTATTCGGGTTAGCGAACATTCCCGGACTACAATAGACTAAAAGCACGGTATAAATGTTTGTGTATTTCCTCCCTCGTACAACATGAGTCTCTCTTCAAGACCCAGGTTCACTCCATCCTATTCTCTAAAAGACTTTCCTCACAGCATCCTCAAAGATGACATAGGCCTTGATGGAAATTATTTTCCTCGAGACCTCCTGTGTGGAGTTACTGTAAAAAAATTAAACTATTCATTTTCAACCAACTAAAAAATCACAAATCTCTAAATGCGTTCACATTACACTGAGTGTGCGGCACCGGAGCTTGGGGGATGTTCTAGAACCGCAGTTCAGTAAAAAGATATTCCTCAAAAGTTTAACAAAGCTTCGGTGTGCAAAAATTACATGTATTATTATTATACTCTGATGCAATTTAAGGAGATACCAGTTTATTTGTTATTATTATCTCAACAGCGAATTCTCCAGAAGGTGAGCTCTCGCGACGCGGAAGTGTGTAACTAAATTTCTCTTCATTTTTAACTAATTATTATAAAACTTGCACTCATTATGAGTCATCACGAGCGATGGGGGTTCAAACTGTTTATTCATATTGGGTTTTGAAATCAGGAGTGAAGCCGGGTAGTAAAGATCTAATATTTTTGTAAATTACAATCCTCTTCTATTTATTTTTTTGCTTTCCTTTATTTCTTATAAATTGCATTACAAGTAATTTACAAAATATGTTTAATTAAAGGATATTCTTGATCGTGTATACCTTATCAGAAAAGAGTTCTTGTGTTTGATAAGGAAGCAATGATTCTGAATTTGGTAGGTACTTAATATTTAATTTGCTTTTATTTATAAAATGTTTTCTATGAAATATTTACGTATGTAAGTTTTTTTTAAAAAAGACTTTAACATTATTTATTTGTTTTGATTGGTCATTAACACAGCGCAATTCAATGGGGAGGATATTGTAGTTTTTATGGAATGATTAATAAAATGATTTTACATTTCAGTTGTTTAACATGAATTGATCTCCATTTCTCATAAGTGTGTAATTTTCTTTAAGGTTTTTCTCTTTACACATTTTTTTATAATAGAAACTTGCTTAAATATATCTACAAAGATTTGTTTTTTTATGTTGACTTTTTTCCCATCCCGTTAGATGTGAAACGCCTGTGTTGAGATGGCAATTTACAGGAGTGGTTGTTCAGCCTGGATATTATATAAATATTATGAAAATGATGAAATGATTACGGATTAATAATTTAAAAAACACATATAACATAATATAAAATACAGACATCCCACTGAAGCACTATATAAAGAATGTCAAGTTCTCTCGGTCCGTGAATTGTTTATTTACTGTTTACTGAAATACTATAGAGAACGAACCAACCTAAAAAGATTATTGTCCCACGGACACAGTACCAAAAGCGTGACAATGGGTCTTCTGCCTCCGTAGTAGTACCTCCACTCGTACCGCATGCAGATAAAGATCGCATTCTTTTCTCAGTCCCTTCATATGCAATAGGCTACACCCCCAACTCAAAACATCCTGTACATAGTTTATTCAAAACCAGATTAAAAGAAAACACCTTTTAATAAGTGATCTCTCGGCAGCTGAAAGTAAGTAAAATTATTTATACCTACGTTGTTTAACTTTTTGTCGGTCGTTTTTATTTCGGACTGTAATGAGTATATTGATTTTAAATTTTACTTTATAAATCAATGTTTAGTACAGCTATATTTTAATTATTATATTTTTTATATTAAGTAATGTAAAGTGTACAACACATATTTTTATTATGTTCACTAAATAGATTATTTTATTTATTATTACCACGAAACGTAATGGAGTACTTGCTATAACATGGCCAATCTAGCCTAACTAGTAGGTAACAATAAAAATGATTAGTATTTTTTATCATGACTATTCATTAATATTATTGATGCCCTGTTTCTCTTTGAGTCAAGCGTCATCGAGTCTTCATAAAGCGAAACCTCGTAGAGATGGTAATAAATAATGTTATAAAACAAAGATATAAATAGTACGATTGTAATTATATTCTTCGGTAGAAATACAGTATTTTAAACCCACTCCCTCCATGGAATGGGTATTTGAAATCCCGGATTCTAGTTTAACTAATTTATAGTTTACCTAAAATCCCTTTAGGCTGAAAGACTAATAGCCGGGTTATGAAGATAATGGCAAGTAGGGTCTCGACCCTTGTCTCAGAATTCTTCGAACCTTTATTCCGGAATATAACAAGCTTTTACCTTAATACCCAATTTATAGTCAACGCATAGATGTACTAAAACTACCTCTATTTAACTTCAGATTGGAAACTTTTCTTTTTTGCGACGGGTGGGGTTCCCCTTTGGCGAAGTTTTTTTTTAAACTTTCTCTTTCAAAAAGTGAGATCCTGGTATCGAATGAACTTTTTTCTTCAACCCCTTAAACAGTTCAAGTTTTAATTATTTCTATTTGTGAAACTGTCAATTCATGGTGAAATTCCATTTTAAAATCATTTTTTTTATTTATTAAAAAAACCTTTAAAATATTTTATTATGTTATAATAGGTACACGTCAGGGTAATATCCTTCCTAGAGTTCGTCTTGGATGTCTGTGATAATATTCCCAGTTACATTTTACCCCGGTATTTTATTATGTGTTTCCTATTTACATTCATATGTTAGATACTATAGCAATAAAACAAATTTCCAGTCATAAATAAAAACAATATTAGAAAGCGAGGGAACTCACTCCTGACATCGATGCTATATACGAGTATATATACCATAGATTTAGTTTTAATTGTGCCAGTCTGATGATGCCCGTGATAGGGTGAAACCGGTCCGATCGAAAATAAATAAGTAGAAAAAAGTTACAAAGGTTCTTAATCAAAAAAATTCGGTTCAACTTTTGTGATTTATTTTCTTGATTTTCCTGAAATACGTCTGAAGAAACTAAGGGCTAATTCAAAGATAATATTAGTTTGTATACAAATTACGTCGAAACAATTTGATTTGTAGAATGAACACGTTGGAATACCATGTTTCACGAAGCATAAGCTTATACAGCTGCCGTATATTTAATAGTTTGCCAACAAGTACATAGATGTGATATGTTGGTTTAAATTTTGAAATAATCACAGTTATTTGAGGTTCTCCAAGAATGTCAGTGGAATTTAGTATATTGTTTGAGAGAGCGAGACAGAATAGTGGCCAAATAGAATAGTTCATGGAAAACACCGGATTTGACAACTGCTTGGAATTCCTAGATTGTGAAATGATAGATTGTCATGCGATATTGGAGTCGGAATAACATTTCTTAGCTAAATTCAATCTTGACAATAATTGCTTTATTACGCAAACTTACTACGATAGGGATTTATCGACGGCCATAGCGAAATTACTTATATCTTCTGAAACAAAAGTACAGACTCCCGGCTAATTTCACAACAATTTGATTTCTTATTACTGGATTGTCAGTATGACTACTTTTAATTCTCGTGTAAGATGATTGTATTCAATAGCTACAAAACGGGTACGTTTATTATTTAAACTGGGTTTTTACAGATTTTTTTGCCTACGTGAGAACAATTTAGTTACATCAACTCAGTTATTATAGATAAAACATAAAATTTCTGATATGTTGTGGGACTGGAGATTTGTTCAACTTTTTCAAGAGAGATTTTGTTTTCGAATTGTAGTATCTCGCTGAGGCGATTCTAAGATTAATCTACCGCCTTAGAACGAGGTGCTAATATATGTAAAATTAAAATTTTTGTGTGAAAATTTTCATTCAATTGTACATACATATTTAAGTCAATATCTGTTGTTTTGAGATTATCAACATCTTGTCTATCCGCATCTGTCAAAATAAGTGTGCAAACATGTTAAATTTTATTAGTTCTCACTGTTTTTTCCGTACGAAATTGAAGTCT
>JAHDVE020000864.1:0-38922 GCA_022606495.2 Halesus radiatus
TCGACAAAAGTGGCTCTAGTAATAATGGTGGCTCTGCTCTACTCGTCCGTAGATGAACATGGTGAGACGCGGAGAAATACTAACATAAAACAGTAAAAGGGAGAAACTAAATAGATTAAGTGAGAGTACTTGGGACGAGCCGTTGCCAGGACACCAGGGCAGTCCCTCTGAAGCAGTGCTAGGTGGATTCTTGTTCCCGCCACCCTTCCCAGGAGACATTGCGCCAGTCGTCAAGATTATCCCTTAAGAAAAGTGTAATTGGGGAGGGGGTAAAAAAAAAAAACCCCTGTGACCCTGGGGATATGGAGAGGTCCAGGCGGCCGGGAGCGTGCCACTGAGTCGGGGAGACGGGAAGGCCGTCACCACCAAGCTTGCTCCATCGGGAAGTACACAAGGGATCCGGCTAGGGCAAGTCAAAAGTAGATGACTGCTTCGGGTTGCAGGGATAGGGTTAATTTTCCACTCCCTAAGAGGGGATGTGGACAGTACACAATAAAAAAAATTTTGTGTTCAGTTCGCCTGAATATCTCAAAATGTTTTTGAGTTCTACACAAAGAAAAATTTTTGTACCTAAAAAAAACAAAACTCATAATAGGGAAATAAAAATGGAAAACAAAATTATAACAACAGTAGAGGCATCAGTGCAGAGTGAAAAGTTTAAGATATATTAAAAATGGCAGGAATCTAAATGAGCAAAATACAGAAATAGAGAATGAAACAAGGTAACAAAATAGCAAGTAGAAGATAAACATTTACAAAGGGAAACATAAAATGTAAAACCAAGCATATACAGTAGTTAAATAAATTTAAAATAAGTACCAGAGATTCAAGAGGACAGTACCTCCGGCACCTGAAACGATAAATGGTTTTACGAAGCTATTCCGCGACTCTAAGTTCAGGCCATCTCTCCACCCATCTACTTATAAACCTTTTCAGACACTCGAAATTCACCTTATTGCAGACCAGATCAGCATTCCAGGCTGGTCTGGTAATTCCAGTCAAACCATCCAGCATTTCCTCTCTCGCATCCATCAAAATCTCACAGTGCCACAGAATGTGCTCGGCGGTCTGGTTTGTATTTCCACAAGCACAGTTTGGGTGAGGGGATAGAGATAAACTATGAAGTCTACCCCTAAATTCACCGTGCCCCGATAGTAGTTGGGTGGTATAGTGGTCCAGGTGTAAAAATGCCCCTTCCATTCTGCTTCTAACTGAGGGGAAGAAAGAATAAGTCCATCTTCCCGTCGTCGCCCTATCCCAACGTGACTGCCAATCATCCAGAGTTCTATCACGCATCTCCTTAAGAAGCTTTGGCAGGGAGACCTCACCACCCACGGTCACGTGGACACCCAGATGGACAGCCTCTCTACCTCTTGTTAAAGCCTTCTTAGCCAATACTTCCCTAATTTCTAAATCAATCGGCAGGATTCCGGCCAGACCCGGTAATGCATCTGATGCTACAGTCCTGTAAGCTCCCGAGAGCGCCAGTAAAGGAGTGCGCTGGCCCCTTTTCAGAGCCAAGAGTATGAGAACATTGTCAAGGCGGTGCTCCCACACCGAAGCAGCGTATGAGATTTGGGTCACGTACACTGCCCGGTAGATTAGCCGGAGCGCAGGCGAGCGGAGTCCCCACTCGGTCGTTGACAGTCTTCTCAACTTATGAAAGAGGGCCTGGGCTCTACTGGACGCGCTTTTGACGTGGGCCAGGAAGGAAGACGATCTATCTAAAATGACTCCCAAGTGTCTGGTGTTTTCCGCAAAGGATATTGTGGAGTTTCCCATTTTAATAGAAGGGTTACGTCTTCGACTGAGGGAACCCTTCATAAGGAGACCCACTGTCTTGTGGGGAGCGAAGGTTAATTTATTTCTTTTACCCCATTCCAGAACCATCTCTAAGCATTCCTCGGCCTTACTTTCGACCTCTTTCCTGCTGTTGCCCGCCACAAGAAGATGCTCATCATCCGCATATGCCACTGATACACAACCCTCAGGCAAGGGTAACCTGAGGCCGTCATCAAAAAGAATTTTCCAAAATTCCGGACCCAAAACTGAGCCTTGGGGACAGCCCATATCCACTTCTCTGATAATAGTGGTGCTCCCGTGAGCAACCACGATGGATCGGTCCCTAAAATAGTCCGAACAGATCTCAAAGAGATCCGGTGGACAGTTTCTATTCTTTAGTTTGATAAGTATCATTGGCCATGATGCGTTGTCAAAAGCCCCGGCAATATCTAGAAATAGACCTATCACATACTTCTTATTACAAACCTTCACCCAGTCAAGCGCAAACGAAAATGATTTTCAGCAGTGCCTGTGGGAATTATGTGAAGTTAAAGTTACATTAAATGTCTACACTTAAATAAAATAAAATAAAATGAAATCTCCGAAGGGCGCCGTGAAAATAAAGATGGTATTTAAATTTACTTAAAATATTCCCTAAATCCTTAAAAAAATTACCCATATCTTGGGAAAATTATGTCTTGTGTTGCGCTGGCAAAATTTCAACTCGTGACTCGTCCCTACGGGGGCCGAGTGTGCACTCAACGTTTGTCGAAAAATGTATGAAAAAAGTTTTTGGTCACTGAAATTATTCACAATTTACGTAATAGTTATTGGTGCATAGAGCCTATTTTTCCATGAATCATTTTAGTGTACTTGAGGCCCTATATGGCAGGAGGTCGTCTTTTTCTTCCCGAGTTTAAATTTGCATAGTTAGGGATTTTAATACTCTTGTCCCTATTATATTGTCCCGGGGACTTTGCGGTCACTGAATTTTGGAGCTGGTTTGAATAAATATTTTTGAGGGTCGTTTTTTAATCATGCGAAACAAAGCTAAATATCATAAATAAAGTGTCAAATATTGGGAACTGGTTCCATAAACTAGCTATTTCTCTTAATTTTCCTGTAATTGGAACCGCAGTTTATCGCAGTGACAGTGACGCTCATTTTATATTACCCATCTCTAATACGATGCAGATGCTAGCGTCATCTGTCGGATGATTTTATAACTTTAATGTTACCAGCTTTGTTTATCCAAGTACAATCCAAAAACTTGTTTTTTCTTTCACTGTATCATTCACTATATTATGTATTATGCAATTTCATATTATGTCTTACATACAATTTTACGTCATCCGAAATATAAAGACACGTTGCTTTTTTTAATATGTCATGCTCTCATATTATATTATATCATGCAGTTGCATTTTGTATCATTTACATCAGACTATTACTATTTTAATTTTAAAAAGAAAATTGTATTATTTAGAACGATCATTTTTTTTGCTTCATAACTTTTCTGTATCATGCACTTATACATAATTATATATCACGAATATGTTACACTTAAATACCTAGTATGCATCATGTTCTTTTTAAAATTTGTTAACTTAAAATCCCTTAATTCCATCTGTGTTGCACTCAAAATCATTTTAAATGTTAAAATATGTAAAAGTCCATCAGGGAGTTCATAATTAATAAATAAATAAACAGGGACTGCTACAGAACATCTCTATTTGATAAAAATAATGTTGGTATAATAATAATATGACCACTTCAAGTAAAATCACACAAAACGGCGCTATACAAATGTTAGGTTATTATTACAACAGTAGTGCAGACCTGTGAACAATTACAGGATATTATAATAATATTTGGTTGAAACAAATAAATCTTGTGTTGCCTTTTGAACAAATATGATGGTCTCCTTGATTATATTATCTCCTTGATATCTGGGAATATTTTTAAAATTATTTAAGTTCTACTATCATATTAAGAGTCTATTCTCACTGTAACAAAACTGCACTACTTTATTGTATCTCTCAACCTGTTTGATACTTGCTGATATCTTGATATTTTTATAATATAATGTAATTGACATTGAGTAATTTGAGTCTTTATCACTATGGCAAAACTACTGTTTTTCTTATTTTTTAAATATCTTTTGTCAACTTGTGTACATTGATCACAAGATGCATGTACCAATATATTTATTTATTTATTATTGCGCCACAATTTGTATGATTATTTTTATTTATTATTGTTTCACATATCATTTTTGAATTAAACTTCTGTTGACAAATTACTTGCAGTAGTTCAGCGGGAATAAATTCCCATCGTATTAAAACAAAAACAAAAAAAGGTGCATAAATGAATTAATTTTGAAACGTCATTTGGACAATGATTCCATATCTTCCCAGCTCCTAAGGCATATAGCGGATTCAATCAGCAATGCAGAAAGCATAAAACAGACCTATTTATAAAACGAATTACAGTATGGCAGCAGAAAAGAATTGGAAAACTTTCTTAATGAAATCATATCAGACTGAAAAAAATGCACTTGAACCAATCGCTGTGGAATTTAAACCGTCCCTATTCCTAGCAAGGATCAATTATGACTTTCACCATGAACGCATTCAGATGATGGGTCATCTCCCCAACACCCAATAGCCCAATAGAGAACAAACAGCTCGTCATACCGGCAGCGGTTAGTTGAAACACACGAGTACCGTACGAAGAGGACTAGACTTGGAGAAGCAGATAACTTAGATTTTGCTATTATCCAACTTGATATTTTCATTTTTTTTTATAAAATTTAATGTAAATCAAATTGAATAATGTTATTATTAAGTTTCGCAAGTATTTAGTTCGAAAATGGCCTTAACCGCCGAAACAGCTGTCACAATAATAAAATAAATAAAAACTGAAAATACTTGCAGATCTTAATAATAACATTATTAAATTTTATTTACATTAAATTTAAAAAAAAAAAAAATGGAGTTCTACGAATTAAACACAAAAACAATAAATAATTGACATGTTATTATATTTATATTATTATTTTGGCGTTCTCGTAGCTGCCGGCAGCTTTTTAGAAGCGCTCCAGTTTATCTGGGAAATATTGGGAAGTTCTTAATTTTTCCGGTGTTAAAATAGCGTAAAATAACCGCAATAATTTATAGGTTACATTTATAAAAATCATATAATTTTAGTGTGACCGTTTCGGGCTTAAATCAAGTTTATAATAAAAATCAAATAAAAACCCAAACATTTTAAGTTCAAATCTGTCACGTTGTTCTAAATTAACCCAAAAGCATCGATCATCGGTTGAAGGCGTTCGCCACATGTGCTTGTTAAAAGACCTTTGCCTGTTAAAAGCCTAGTGAAGTGTCCAAAGTGAATGGATGATTTACAATGTTATTCTTTGAACTATGGTGTAAACAATATCGTATACGACCGGGCTACACAACGCAAACTTAATGGTGAATGTGTTATTTTGGACCATTTAATAGCTGCAAAGATATCGTTGTATAACCTTGAACGTTGTACCACAATCTCAACCCGTAAAATTAGATTTCGTGGCTGCCGAGAAAGGCGCAATAGGAAAAGACATTTGACGAGAAGATCTTCTGCTGTCACGGTGACCTGAGTTCTGACCTCCAGTCTACAGAGCAGATCCAGTGCATCATGCGGCCCACGGACGTGCCCGACCAGGCTGCTCTGCGACCTGCTCTGACCCCGACAAGAACACCACCGGCTGGGGCGAGAAATGGACGACACGCTGGTGCGCTCTTTCCAGATCCTAAAGCCGGATGACAAGCGCTACCTGGCGTACGGGCAGACCAACAACAAGCGTCCCGTCAGGCCGCCCAGGGGCGTCACCAACAAAGACAAAGAAGATTGGATATGGATATGGATCAGTACCCCCGGCCCCCGTCCTCACCGCCGCCCAACTTCATATGACTCCTATCATTTTTATTAGCGTTTTGCAATATATCGTAAGGAATAAATACAGTTAGCTTTTTTTTTTTTTTCAATATAACATGTATGAAAACTTAGATCAAGCCGTATTTAGTTTTGATAATATAACTGCATCTCTTTACATGGTCTATAAATAATGTGTAATGATAGCCTGTCCAAAAAAAAAATGTCATTGATGTAAATAGGAATAATGTAAGAATAGGAAGTAAGATTTGTACAGCGCCCTTGAGATGATTTTTCACAAAAACAGCGCTATAAAAATCATCCGATTATTATTATCTTCAGACTTATCTATCACCACCCAGGCACACAAATCCGTCAGCCACCAATAACTGGACAGGTGCGCACAAAAATGGAAAGGTTGTTATTATTGTTATTTTTATTATTCCAATTTATTATTATTATTATGTTCTACCACCATAATATGGGCATGTGCCTGGTTTAATGGATTATTTAATAAATAAATTAATTTGAAAATAGACAAGATCTTTAAGGAAGTACCAGTCCCACGTTTATCAATACTCTAAGGAAATATTCAAAACGCCGGGTAGGTACCTCCCATCGAATAGCTGAAACTATTTGGTACCTACCATGGAAAGACTCGTCTCCCGTGGGGATGTTCTAAAAGATTGAGTTTAGATTTGGTTCGTATGTCTCTTTGGTACTTAAAACGGGGAAACGCGGAGAGTTTTACGTTCAATCGCCATCGTTAACTCTTTCCTCCCATCTTGCCGGGGCAAGGGCCGAGCGTGCCGATTGGCAGATTGAACTAATTCTCAGCACTTAAATACCTTAAGGCCTTTCTAATGGTTTTTAATGATTGCAAATAAATATGCAATTTACCTTTTATATAAACAATGTAACTAGATGTAATGCCCAGACTCGCCCAATATTTTCTATTATTTATTTAAACAAACTGGCGTATTTTTAAACTACGACAGATACATTACGAAATCGAAGCGCTCTCACTTACGCCTTTATACTGTATTTCAATACAACTGCATTCAGTCTATATTCGTTCTTCGTCTGTCAGCTCTACTGGGGAGGGTAAGGATAAGGAGATGGAGAAAAGAAATACGAGGAAGTACCTGGCTATTCAGATCTGATCACAAAACACGCCCATTTCAAGTATTGATTCTGAATGGTGGTCTTTCACCAGGGCGATTCCAGGAGTATCTGCCACTCCCCAGATCAAGGAATGGTAAAAAACTTCATATTTATTGAGAACTCCAGAATTATTAACCTGACTTTCTTTGATTACCTTTTATTTGTTACTGCTGAATTTAGTCACGCATTCATTGAATGTCTCTTTTTCGTCATTGTCCTTGTTAGCTAGTATTCTTAATCTGTATTATTAAGCCGAATAATTAATGATAACCTTGCCTACCGGTAAACCATTAACCGGATGAGGTGATATTTCACCAAAATTAAACTATATATATATATAGGTGAGCTGAATACGTTCCCAGTTCCCAGCATTGCGTCAACTGCGTTTTCTGAAGAAGCAATAACTCTCATACGGCGAGTTCTGGCGTCATGAATATCGCACTGCAGTTTCCCTTTGCAGTTTGTAGGAAATTTTAACTATCAACTTTCAACGTTATTTCCATCATGAGCTATGAAACTTTGAAACATTGCCGTATCATGATCACCTCTTGTCTTATTTATATTCCAAGTACTACTGATTCATTTAAAAACAAACAAAAAAACAAAATTAGGCGATGCTTGTATCTGCTGCTCTGAAAAACTTTTATAAATATTTTCTGAAAAGCTCTCACCCGGCGAAATTGGAATTTAACCAAAGACCACCAACTATATGATAAGTTTGTACTTAAGCAATGAGTTCCGTTTTCATTTAAATATACATATCCAGTTATTTCAGCCAGTTTTCCAGACGGAGCCTCCATCCGGTCCCTTGGGAGGAATTCAGTTTATGAACAAACAAATGAACACAATGTTCAAAATAAGTTTCTGATTCTTTAAAACGAAAAATCTGTCGAGTGTTCGTTTTATATGTAGCAGAAGCGCTCGCAGCAGGCTTCATCTTTGTACCCACCTTGAAAGGAAAGTTTTAACGGATTTTCTGTCATAATAAAGGAAACTCACGGCTGAAGAATAGAAGCAAAGGACAGTTTGTGGAGAATGGCTATTATATTTTCCAGCGCAAAAATGAGGAAACTTTTGTTAGGTACCAAACAAAAAATACAGTAGTACAGCTGAAGTGAACAGGAATAATGATATGACTTCAAATTACAAAGGGAATAGAGGTCTGGAATTCTCTCTAATGCATTTTTAGTAAGATATTTCGTTTTTTTTATAATTTTATTGAAAATAATTAGGGTGGAAATTATGCTTTATAATGTCAGTTACAAGGTGACAGAATAAATTAACAAGATGTTTTTCCAAACGTATTTTAAGTTTTCAACGCTTTATTCTTTGTCATTGAAGATGGGAAAGAATAGTTGAAAGTATATTTTGATGCTGTTCAAATAAGCATTTAATAAGAAAAGATAAATTCAAGTGGTGTTAAGGCGATGCAATGGGAACTAATGCAAAATCATGTGTTTTCGGTTTGAGAATTTGATGGTCTAGAAATATCATAGATGATTTATTTAAATGCTGCAAGTAGAACACACCTTGGTCTTTCGTTTAACCGACCATTTTTTTGATGTGTCTTTTTATAAGCCAAAAAAAATAAAGTATCAGACATTAAAAAAACGTTTAAAGCGCAAACTATCCTACTTACGGACCCCTTTTCCGATATTGTCGTATTGTTCATTGTGGTCAATTGGGTTTTTTTAGAATATGACGGTAAAACATTTTAATAATTATGTCTGAGCTTTACAGAATAAAATAAAACAAGCATTTTGGTGATAGTTTTTTTGAGTAAATCGAAACATTCGGCCGATGTTATGCGGGAATCTCAACCTTGTCGCCACCTGCATTAGGAGCGCGTGATTTCGTTGGAATTTTAGCCGGTGGATCGGCTTAACACATTTTTTCACGTAATTCTGAGAGCCAGTAGAATTATGGCATCTTATTTATGTTTTTTTTTTTTAATATATATATTTTTTTTATTTCAGAAAAAAGGAAATTATTTTCACTTACTCAACTAAAATGATTACCTAAATAAATACATTACAATTACAATTACTCGTATGTATATTTTAATTGTTTTATTAATTTAATTTTAGATGGAATAATTTCTTTTCAAATATAGGTAGACTTTTTTTCCTTTTTAGTTTCTTGTCACCCTCGTAGCTAATGGATTGGTCGCCATGTAAAGTGTGTTTGTACTTGTGACATTATAATGAATTCTATATAGCATGTTGCGAGGCTGGGGGTAGCGAGGAATGGAAGGAATGGGAAAGAGGTCGGATGGGAAGATCCTGGCTATTTAGATCTGGTCACTGAACATGGCTAATACCATTGAAGCAATGTTTCGAGTCTGTTTGATGATCTTTCATCGGGCGATATTGATAGTATCTCTTACTAAGAAGAAATTCAAATCAATGTATGTGATGTGTTGAATGAACGTGAACTAAATTAGGATTGTACCATATACCAGGGCAGAAGTCGGGAGAAATGCATCCCATCTACCTACTCCTCCGGGAAATGACGTTACGCTAGTTAGTTTTGTAAAAGCTTCATAGTAGCAAAGGGTAAATTATCCATTTTTTAATGCCGGATAACTCCTTTTTTGTTCGTATTTAAATTGAACGTTGGGACCAGCGGGGTCGCTAATCGCCGGCGTAATGACGCGACAGTAATGCGGGGAATTTCCTCAGGGGAAGCAGGGGGAGAGGGCGGGGAGGGACGGATGAGTAGGCGGCTACCAGGAGATCCGAAGAATCTACGTATGTGTGGCATCTTCTGGACTTCATCAAACCTTTGTACTTGGTATGAGTTATCTAAAAAACCTCGTTACAGGTAATTGTAATTTCTTCACGTGCGTAATAAAATTATTTAAATATATTAAGTTATCACATATATACATATATGACTGCGACTAAAAATAAATATTTCCGGGTTACCAATAACATGAAAATATTTTATAATTTCCCCTACCAAGAATGGAAGAATAATCCGGGAACGCCAGAGCCACATACTTGAGTTGGCCCATTTCAAGAGTCACGTAACATAAAGAAGAATAACATAAGAGTATGTATTAGACGATGTATGAATGTGAATGAATCGAGGAGTGTGTGCCAAGACCGTGTTGTTTGGCGTCCTCTCTGCCTACCCTACGGGAAACGGTTTTATGGTTAGCTGGTTTCTACTACCATAAACACTAAGTTTAAAATGTTGCTTGTGTCGTGATGGAGGACTTAGACAGACGAAAAATTAAAGTCACAACGCCTGGGTGGCGACCCGACGTAATACCAGCCACTGACCGGTTCAAATAAATAAACGATCTTAATAAAATTAGTTTCTTTCATGTAAAATGTCGTATAAAAATATACTTATTTTTGTGGTATATATCCACTTGAGTATCGCCCCACGATATACTCGCATTCAAAAACCGAAAAGTTTATCGGTAACTTTATCTTAGTTAAAGATAATTAACCATCCCAAACCCCTCCTTTATCATCTATTTTTTGTAATTACTTCCTTCCACCCCACCTCACATTTCGCCATTTGCTACAGTTTCCAAATAATGGTACTCTTGTGTGATGCATAAAGCTTTTCAGTAATTATTTCTTGATAATTATTTTTTTTATAGCTTTCAGCTTATATCTTGATAATTTGAAATAATATTGTTATTTGAAATTCTTCTGGGACGGGCAGCTGGTTGGTGAGTAACTGGGGGTACTCGCTAAATGTTCAAGTCCTGCAAACCCAAATTGGCTGTATCGGAGTTGTCCAGTCCAGTGATTAATCAAGTGCTGATTCAGCGTTATTTGGACTCGGCGGGCGAATTAGCAATTTAATGGTCCAATTTACGAAATCATGTTGTTGCATGTACTCAAAAGCTGACCCATAGATTACCAGCAGAGTGAGGGTAGTTTGGAACTTTGAACCCAATATTTAAACTAACAGGAACGGCCGGCTCAACGATGAAAAAATGGTTGCAATCAAACTGCTCATACTGGTGCCCACACTGCTTACTCGATTTTCACAAACTGAATTTGATTTAAGTTACTACCACAGATATGTCTATATATCTAAGTTGCTACACAGCAGTTTGCAACTTTAAATGCTACGATCGATCGATGTTGTTGTAAAGAATAATATACCATTACTCTTATTCAAATTTAACGAACAATTAATATTATGGTTGCAATCAGATGGAGGACTATCGGAATTTTGCGAATCTCTGATCTTAGTGATTAGTTACATTATTTTTCCTTTGAAGAAATACTAAGGACAATGCAATTTAAATTTCGCAACCATAATTGGAAAGGTGTTCTTTAAAATCCTATTTCTTGGATGTTTAGAACAATTGGTAATGGATTCCCTTAGTTAGAAAAGCTGTATTTTAATCAGTAGGATTACTAATCTTTAGATTTTGCAGATAGGTTTGTCTAATTATTATCAACTCAATCAATTCGAACAGTGCGGAAAATTTTACGGCAATAATTCAGTGTCCAGAAAATTTCCAAAATAAGACAACAGAACCTGATTTTTTTAACTGGTAATGCCGGATCGCTATTTTTAATATCTCCAAAGCAGCAACGGTAGCGCCGATGGATTTTCCGAATCAAAGCAGGGTTTTTTGGCAACCTCAATTATGTATATTCTCGTGGATTTCCCTCCCTCATCAATCAATGGTCACTTGCAGATAGCCAGAAGAGTAATCACTCGGCAGTCAACTTCCTCTTCCTCTATAGACAAAAAAGGGTTCTTTGCGAAACTTTTGGTGGATTTTTTGACCTAATTTTCTCACCATCAATTAATTATGGACCTTCGTTTTTTGTTAGCATCTGTTGTTTTTTAATCAATTAGGTTTGGATAATTAACAGGCTGTACCTATACGAATAAGTTAATTAACAGAATGCAACAAGAGTATTTACTTTTAACAATATTTAAAAAAAAGAATTAAATATTAAATAAATTTGATTATATGGCCACTATTAGGCCAGAGTATGGCAAGAACAAAATTTGAAGGATATTAGAATGGGAAGTTCCAAATATTCAGAACTGGTCAACAAACAGCTGAAGACTGAAGACAATTAAGGGCTACGTCTTGAATTATTTGTCAAGGGCAATATATTTTATTTAAATTAAATTCTATATTTGCAAAAAATCATACATAAACGGGTACATCAAACCTCTTTGATTTATGAACATCTCGGTACTAGACTAATCTTTAAAAAAATGACCAAAATCCGTTGTTATGGTGATTCCGTATTTTATTCATCATCCAAATACACGTTAATACACTTTGCATGTCTGAAAAGTCACAAACCCGTACTTTGAACTATAAATAAAATTTAATCATAACTAACTAACTAACTAACCATCACGCCGTTTCCTCGCAGGAGAGGACGGACCGCCAAACAACTCGATATTGGCATACACTTCTTGCTTCATTCACTTTCATACGACGTCTCATAAATTCTCCTCTGTTATTCCGACTTCTGACATGGCCCGACTTAAGTATTTGATTCACTAGATCGTGCCACGTCTTCTTCTTCCATTCACATTCGCGTCATATATTCTCCTTACACTCATTTCTTCATTCATTCGCTCTACATGCCCAAACCATCTAAGCGTCCCTTTCTTAATCTTGCTCACTGCGCTTACATCAGCCTTGCATTCTTTACGAATCTCAACATTTTTCACATGGTTTTACCACACATTCGTCTCAGAGTTCTCATTTCTACAGCATTCAGTCTACTTTCATCCTTCCTCTGCCAGTTCCATGCCTCTCTGCCATACATCAGAGTTGGTATCAGCACTCCATTGTGGACTGCTAGCTTCGCTTCTTTGGACAACTTTTTGTTTGCGCCAACCACGTTCAGTCCTCCGTTAATGGAGTTTCCTGCATTCACCCCTCTTTCAATATCACTATAAGTCTTTCCATCTCTCGTAAACATACTTCCCAAATATACAAACTCATCTACCTGCTCCAAGTATTCATCATTCGCAACTATATTGCACACTGTTTTCGTACTCCCTCTTTCAAACACCATGACTTTAGACTTACTTACATTCGTCATTAGCTCATTCTTCATACATACTTCGTTCATCCTAGATACGAGCGACTGTAGATCTTCCATACTGTTAGCAATCAGCACCGCATCATCAGCATACAACAGGCAACATACTTGCAGACTACTCATTTTTGCGCCCAAGCCCACCTCTTTCAATTCTTGCATATAGATTGAATAACCACGGTGACATTACGCAGCCTTGCTTAACACCTTTTGTTATGTCAAACCACCCAGTAAAATCACCGTTTGCCCTAACACATGCAACGCTTCCCTCGTACAGAGATGCGATTGCCTGTATAAGATTTGTATTCACTCCATACTTGGACAACACCTTCCATAACTTTTTTCTGTTCGGTCGTATGCTTTTTGTAGATCTACAAAAGCACAGAAAAGTTTTTGATTTTTTGCCAGAAACTTCTCTGTGAGCATACGCAACGAGAAAATCTGATCCATGCACCCCCTTCCACTCATAAATGCACCTTGCACATCCCATATTTTATCATCTGTTTTCATTTGTACCCTTTCAATCAATATCCTACCATACAGCTTTCCAACTGAACTTAGCAGGCTAATAGCCCTGTGATTTCCACATTCCATACGTGACCCTTTACCTTTGTATAGAGGCATGATCACTGCCCTTATTCAATCTAATGGGGTATAACCCTCCTCTAAACACTGGTTAAAAAGTTTGCATAACCATGTGAGAATTATACGGCTATCTCCTTTAAAGTATTCAGCAGCAATATTATCGAAACCAACAACCTTACCATTCTTCATACATTTAATTGATCTTTTAATTTCATCCACGCTGATTTTGGAAACATTCACCCTATCGTCATTCATACCTGACTCGCCACTGGAATCACTATCACTCGGGTTGCTTTCGAAGACCTAAAATTTAATCAATAAAAAAATAATATTAACATAACCTAAATGAAACGTGAAACCGGAAAAAAAGACAATAAAAAGATTTCAGTCCCATCTGGGACTAGAATCAGGGACCAGGACCTCTACCTATCTGGCGCTACCGTTTTACCAACATGGCTAATGAGACCAGTTCAATTTATGTCATCTTCATCGATATCATATCACAAATTCAAGATTTGTCAATATTATTCTCCATTTTTTTTAATCCCATATTATTGGTAGCTATATTTATAATGATTACAAAGTTCTTCACGCACATAATTACAAACTAGACAGTGTCTCGGATCAATATCCGATTTTTTTTATTTTGATGACACATCTATTGACTTTTTATAAAAGTCTGAAGAATATATTCAATTTTTAATTATTAGTAATTTTTATTGTCATCAATCATCAATAAATAAAATATCGGTTTTCCCATCCCGGTAGGTAGTTAAAGTTTTTTCGAGAATTTCAGTACGTACACGGTAGATTAATAACAAAAATACATTTCTATTACCTGTCTACACAAAGTACAACACTGAGCAATTATTTTCTAACTGGTGATTTATGTAAATTGTTTAAAAAAGTATATATTCGCTTGTCAGAACTTATTTATTTTCAATTTCGGTCAAGCCAAAGCTCGTAACGCTTTTCATGGATAAAATATTTTAATGCACTAACCTAATCAAATTATGTCCTTGCTCCCAATATATTAATGAAAATTCAATCAATTAATTTATTTTCTGATTTAGTTAAAGTAATAAACGAATTAAAAATTGTCAATAGTCAAATCCAGGGTGAGTAAATCTAAACAAACACCTTTACAAGACGCGTATAAATCTAATTCCAGATTCGGAGAGGACCAAATCTCGGGGAGAGCCGCGACAAATAATTGCAGAACGACTTTACGCAGTCGGTCCGGAAATTTGGCAGACATAATTTACCAAGACGACAAGTGCAGCCATAAATTTCCCGACGCGTAAATTACGCATTTTGCTCCCGAGGTCGGCTGGCGGCGCGCCCCGCCGAATAGGGCTGTCTAGCGAGCTTCTTAATCGGAATACTGCAACTTAGTAGGTAGCTACCTAGAGAGAGTAATTGTAAATATCTATGTCGAAGTACATTAAATCTAACACTATTCGAGCAATATATTGGATATTTCACTTACAAGGAAATATACTCCGTCGAGGTGCTTAATCCGAATACTGCAACTTAGTAGGTATATAGACTAATTATTGCAAACATGTCGAAGTTGATTACATCTAACACTATTCGAACATAGTATTGGATATTTCACTTACAAGGAAATATACTCCGTCGAGGTCCTTAATCCGAATACTGCAACTTAGTAGGTATAGAGAGTAATTATTGCAAACATGTCGAGGTTAATTACGTCTAACACTATTCGAACATTATATTGGATATTTCACTTACAAGGAAATATACCCTGTCGAGGTCCTTAATCCTAAAACTGTAACTTAGTAGGTATAGAGAGTAATTATTGCAAACATGTCGAAGTTGATTACATCTAACACTATTCGAACATTGTATTGGATATTTCACTTACAAGGAAATATACCCTGTCGAGGTCCTTATCCTAAAACTGTAACTTAGTAGGTATAGAGAGTAATTATTGCAAACATGTCGAAGTTGATTACATCTAACACTATTCGAACATTGTATTGGATATTTCACTTACAAGGAAATATACCCTGTCGAGGTCCTTAATCCTAAAACTGTAACTTAGTAGGTATAGAGAGTAATTATTCTAAATATGTCGAAGTCGATTGCATCTAACACTATTCGAACATTATATTGGATATTTCACTTACAAGGAAAAAGCCGTTGAGGCCCTTAATCCGAATACTGAAACTTAGTAGGTATAGAGAGTAATTATTGCAAACATGTCTAAGTTGATTACATCTAACACTATTTGAACATTATATTGGATATTTCACTTATAAGGAAATATGCTAACAACTTCGCCGTGCGTTGGACGGAGTATTTGTAAATACCATAAAATTGGTATGTGAAAGTATATCTAACATGCACCTAAGGAGTAATGTTAAGAATAAGCAAGAATGTATGTAATATGTTAAGAATGTATAAATAAAATGTAAAAGGGCACTGTAGGAATACCACTGAATGGAGTAATTTAATCTGTTTTTAAAGTTTATTTATAGCAAAGCGCCCTTGAAGTGACATAACACAAAACTGCGCTATATAAATGCTTTGTTATTATTATTAACTAACTAATCGTCATGCCATTTCCTCGCAGAGGCAGGCAGAAAGGACGGACCGCCAAATAACTCGGTCTAGGCACACACTCCTTACTTCATTCACTTTCATACATCGTCTCATGCATACTCTCCGGTCATTCTGACTCTTGACTCATGGCCCGACTCAAGTATTTGGTTCACTTGATCGTGCCCTATCTTACTCGGGCGTCTCCGGCTTCTTCCATTCTTACAATATTTTCTTCGTTCTTCCGCTTTACATGCCCAAACCATCTAAGCATCCCTTTCTTAATCTTACTCATTACTTGCCCAGCCTTAGATTCTTTGCGATTCTCAAAAAAATTCACACGGTCATACATTTACCATACATACGCCTCAAGGATCTCATTTATAAACCATTCAGTCTGCTTTCATCCTTCCTCTGCCAGTTCCATGACTCACTGCCATACATCGGGGTTCGTATCAGCACTCCATTGTGAACTGTTAGCTTCGCTTCTGTGAACATTTTTTAGCGATAAACGCGTTTAGTCCTCCATTAATGAAGTTTCCCGTATTTACCCTTCTTTCAATATCCCTATCAGCCTTTTCATATTTCGTAAACATACTTCCCAAATACAGACTTACTTACATTCATCATTTTTCATAAGTACTTCGTTCATCCTAGATCCGAGAGACTGTAGGTTGCATAGATCTTCCATACTATCACATCATCAGCATACAACAGGCAACATACTTTAATTTTGTTTAGAAGTTTTGTTTACTTTTCCTACTTTTAATTTATTAATTAATTAGTGAATAAAACTTCCAAACAAAATGTCTACAAATTGATACATAGTGAATGCCGAAAAAATACAAAAAACAATTCTTGCATCCATCATGATAAATTTGTTTACGTTTAGTTTCTAGGGTCGAGTTTCATCTGTCAACTTTCTCTACCGCTACTTATTTCGTACCTAGTACCTACTGAAGGACTAATATTGTACATATGTATGTTAAAGCTGATTATGTTGGATGTTTAATTTCGAATAAAATAAGCGACCAACATCCGTTTCCATGGTGTGTGAACGGACCCTCAGAAAACGGAGAACTTTTCGTGTTATGGCTGGTAATTGCAAACTTTATTCATTTCATTTCTACACCAAAATAAGCTGTATCGGGTGTAAAAAGTAGGTATCAGAGGCGTGCAGTTAATATTATCTTGTAAATAATACATTCCGATAAATTTATGATATTACCACTTTTTTAAAATTATGGCAATTTATTTTCTTTCTTTTCTCCCTGTTGCAAATTCACTACTGCATTTCTGGACTGTATAGCTGTACGTTCACCCTTGGTGGATACCTACCTACTAATGTAAAATAAATAAATAAAAAAGTGCTTTGAATCATTTTCAGAAGTCAGATAAAGACTTCTGGGAGAAAACGGCCAAAGCAGAGTCGTGTTATCATTTTCCCATGAAACTTCCAGCATCGACCTGAGAAACACTGAAGGTATAAATAAATTCGTGAACGGTGGTAGGTGTTGGTGCAATACAATGTGTAAAGTGACTGCCTAACTCCAATTCTGTGTAATATATTAATGTTTTTTTAATACAATTTATTGCTGCCCTCCCAATATTCATATTTGAATGAATAGGTACTAATTACGGTAATTACAGACCACGCATCCTACCGCTGATTAATCCAAATAAATTACGCGCAGAGCAAACAACTTAGTATCACGTATCGTGTTTATAATTCACGTTTAATTGAAGTACAAACGATAATAACCGGCGTTCTTCTCGTGTCGTGTTATGGAGCGACTGCGGAAGGCGGGCGTTAACTGGCTGCGTGGGCAACTCGCGCCGCGCAATTACAAGGGAATGATCCGAAGGCTCTACATCCAACAAAGCCTGCATTGTACCGAGCGTTGAAAACTGTCCACAAAGAATCCGGCGCATAAAAAAACGACGCTGTCTTGTGAAGGTAGAATGTAACGACTAATGGAAAAGAGAAATGCGCTGCAACAATATGTCGCTTCCTAAATGCCTACACCGTACGTCCTCACTACTCACTGCGTACGTACATCGCATTATTCCCATGTCGAGTGAGCCTACTAAAGCTTCGTTGTAAGCATATTCTTCCAGAATTTTCACCAGGAGGAAAATGTTAATCCCTCATACTTTTTTGTTATTATTTTAGTGATATACCGCATGCTCAACTACCCGGAGTCAGTTCGCTGACGGAAGTTGGTCGGGGAAGGAAATAGGGATGAGGGAAGAGAGGGGTTGGTAAGTATCTGGGTATTCACACATTTAGCTAAAGTCATTTCAAGCAAAGCGTTGTTCCTGAATGGCTCTCTCTAACAGGGGCAATACAAAGAATAAAGATTTACGAGTATGCCACTCTGCGAACGAGGTGTAAACATACCAATAAGAAATCAAATTGTATTTGCTTTGGCCTGATTTCAAACCTCCAACCATATTTGAAGCTAAAGAGCTTACTGTCCGTCGGCGAAGATCGTCAAAAAGGTGCCACTTTCATTCGGCTCTCTGAATTTCTGGACTCTGGATAAATTAATTAAATTAAAGAGAAATTATACAGCATTCTTGTAAAATAAGTAATCACATTCCAATAATTCCTTGTCTGTAACGGAAATAATATGCAGGTGCCTCGTGAATAACTGGTTGGTGACGAAACATCTCATAAACATAAGAAAAGTCGTAAACAGTCCTTCAGTGCGAACTGTTGACAACTCTATTGGATTAATAGCAATTTATTAAATTATAATTGCATATGAACGCAATCATATTTTTTTATTAAACGCAGGACAATTTCTCTTTAATAAAGTACGAAAAACAACTTACAAAAAACATTGAATCGTCGAAGAGACTTAATCGTAAAAACTGCAAAGTAACCGGAAGTTGTCTCGTTCCCTGCAGCCGGGAACCAGAGGTACCTACTGGATTTATTTAATATCCCTATAAAATAAATCCCGAGGTAGAACTAAGAGGTTGCTCTAATGGCTGACACATAATATACACTTAAGGCTGTAATTTAAAACGTTTTTCTTTACTTTTATGACGGAATTGGACGCGTGCATTCATTAACTGGCTCCGCTTTACCTTGTAGCTCTGTACTATGCATACTGACAGTTATTTTTTACTTTGTGGTGATTGATGATTGAAATGATGCTGGTATCATAATAAATACGGTATTAAATGCTGTTGTGTCTCATAGAGGAGGCACGAATCTTTATTATTCATTAACCATTACGATTATAGAGTATAAACAGGGTGCAAAGAAAAAAAATCTAATTGAACCAATTTAAAAATGGTAAACTAAAACAATAGTTTTAATATTCATATGTTTGCTGTTTATGTATTGTAAACGAACGCCGAAATATAAACTTCACATGAAGTGTTTATGCATTCTTTCAGAAATAATCGCACAATATATGTCCTGTTTATTAGGTAAACGAAATATTCTAAAATGATACCCATTGTAAGCAGAGTAATGTTTTCTTTTTAAAATTTAGCGTAAATCAAATTTAATAATGTTATTAATAAGTTCTGCAAGTATTGTTAGTTTTTATTATTGTGACAGCTGTTTCGGCGTTTAAGGCCATTTTAAAACTGGACAAGACAGTTTGAAAATGGCCATAAACGCCGAAACAGCTGCCACAATAATAAAAACTAACGATACTTGAAGAACTTAATAACATTATTAAATTTGGTTTATGGTACATTAAAATTTTAAAAAAAAATAATGGAGTTCTACGAATTAAACACAAAAAACAATTAATACAGAGTAATGTTAGTAATATTCTCTACAATCTATGTATTGTCATGTTCAATTCTGTCTTTCGTGTCGTTTTTTTTATCTTTTTCCTAACTATAAGGTTTGGAAATAGTAATAATATTTCGTGTCACACAAACTTAATTAGGTAAACATTATTATAAATTGACACTTGTAACTTATATTCTTGCTGAGTTTAAAGATGCATGTGGCAATGATTGTAAATATGTTCCTAACCCGTTGATGTAAAGATTTCCATTAAACAGTAAACTGTTTACACGACCTGACAAACCCCTTCATTTATTTACTACGATTATTATGGAGTCAAACATTAGTAGAATTAACTTTTGATTTTACAAGAGTCGAACTTTCTACGAAATTCCTGAGCGTACCCGTAATGGAGTAATTTGAACTTCGATAAGTTAGGTTCCATTCAAAGGCAGAAGTTTTATGGTTACTGTAATGTTAATTTTATGATCATAAATGGTCATAATTTATAAACAAATCATCTTTAAATTATGTAAGATTATGAAAATGATCCATAAATGATTATCGTGGACAAATTTCTTACGCTTTGAAATCTGAATAAGTAGAAGCAGGGGCGTACTTAAATTTTATGGTGGATTAACAATCATCAACTGATTTATTGGTAACATCGTACATTGTATAAATACGAGTATTTAAATTTCTATTTTGTAAACATTTTCGTTTTAGAGAAAACTAAATTATGTTAAATTAAAACATACATCGTAATAAAGATATAAACTGAATTAAGTGCAAGCATATATCCGAACACCGCAGAATGGGGTGACTGTACGATTCAGATGAATTTTGTAATTTTGCAGTGCGGATAAAGGCGGGGAATGGGTTAAGGGTAGCATAACTTTTTCTTTAGTACCCTTAAAACAGATACTGTACCTTTTTATCTACGGTATCATTTTTTATTGCGGTTTTAGTTTGAAACTGTGGGTATCGAAATTTTATTAATGGGTTAACTATATCTACTTGTCCAATTTCATTCGGGTGGTGGCAATTTACAGAAATAGAGGTTTATAAATTTTCCAAGAATTTGTTTGTTGATTTATTTTACATGATTATTCATATCTAATCACCAAACATAGCTGAAGCATTTTCAATCAACGCTCCTATTCTCATCGGCAATCTCTCATCGGGGTGATTCTGAGAGTATCTTGCTAACTGGAACTTGGTGCAAATAAACGAATAAATTATGTTTATTAATTGATAAACTAAAGTTCTTTAAAACTTAAGACAAGATTTTTGTGCATACTGCAAAGGGTAACAATTATTATTTTTATAAACAATAATTATTAATCTAAAACACTCATCCAAATTGAAAAAACCTTCCGAGCAAAGATAAATGTCGCCGGCAGGACTCGAACCCGCACCCTTCTAATATCCGGTCAGATGCTCTACCGTTGAGCTGCGTCGGCTTATCGCAAACCCGCCAAGTTAATCAATATATACTAGTGTTCCATTCAATAATTACTGTTTTTTTATTATATTTTCACCTGTAAACAACCAACTTTATTAGTATGAGAGAGGCTTGTAACGGCTAAATCCCTCAAATAGATGGCGTCGAGAGAAATTATGTCTACATTTTATTGGTGAAAATTGCTTTGACTTGTCAAATATTTATTAATTGATAAACTAAAGTTCTTTAAAACTTAAGACAAGATTTTTGTGCATAGTGCAAAGGGTAACAATTATTATAAAATGTAGACATAATTTGTCTCGACGCCATCTATTTGAGGGATTTAGCCGTTACAAGCCTCTCTCATACTAATAAAGTTGGTTGTTTACAGGTGAAAATATAATAAAACAGTAATTATTGAATGGAACACTAGTATATATTGATTAACTTGGCGGGTTTGCGATAAGCCGACGTAGCTCAACAGTAGAGCATCTGACCGGACATTAGAAGGGTGCGGGTTCGAGTCCTGCCGGCGACATTTATCTTTGCTCGGAAGGTTTTTTCAATTTGGATGAGTGTTTTAGATTAATAATTATTAATAAATTATGTTTAATTTATATCCCGACAAAACCATATAATTTTAATGAATGATTATTGGGTACTGATTGGACGAACGCCGCGCGCCGTGACGTTTGACTATTAGCCTATCAGTGGTCTCGGGTTCGATTACCGATGAAAAAAATACATAGAATAAAACAAATACAGATAGGTAGGTGTTTAACAAATGCTTAAACGATTTTTCCTAATGTGAAAAGTATGTATTTTTATTGAACAAGATTGTGAGTACGTACTTTCATTCAATGTTAATATTTGAGTTCATACTTATTCCTTGATTCCATACAGGGCATATTATGATATTGTCATATTCACACACAAAAGAAGGTTAGGCAAGCCTTCATATGTACAGAATGGGGTAGAGTATGACTTAACAATAAATTCCGTTTTGTGTTTAGTTTAATCAGTCATTATTTTAACATATATGAACGCTTCACAAATTTTAAAGCTTTATAACTTAATTAAATAACAATAAGTGTCTCGGTGAAAGATATACTAATGACAAACAATTATAAGGAAGAAAACATAAGTACATAAACTATTAATTATTGTCACTTGAGCTAATGGTTCACTGTTATGTTACTATGGACTGATTACTAATGGGCATTATTACAATATACTTACAATGGCGATATTTTAATATTACGTACAATATCAAATTAATAATTTCAATAATTCACATATTGTAAAATGACATAAATAAAATGTTAAAAGATATTCCTGTCAGCATAAAAGCTGCAAAACATATTTAGATGAGTTTGGAAAAAAAAAGAAGTAAGAGGAACAGAGTTATTCCGATTTGAAGAGTAGGTACATTATTTTGCAAGATCGATCATCGAAGTTTTTATCCGAAATGAGTGAACTGAATGAGCATTAGGTATGGTATACAATCTATCATCATGCAACTCATCGTCATAATCATCATCAGCCTCTCTCTTAACTGCTGGATGAGATTATGCATTATTTACTTCCATATTCCTCGCTCCATGCTTTATGCTGCCACGTGTTTCCGCCTAAGTCATATCATCTTAGCCCAAATAACTACTTATAATTTAACCTTTTAATCTGGAGTGCCCTGTCAGGTAAGTATGTTTTCTGTATATGTACATAATAAGATAAACCCTAGCAAGTAGTATTTGTACAAATCCCTTGAGGTGATTTTTCACAAAAACGGCGCTATACAAATCATCCAAGTATTATTATTATTATTAACTTGATTATCTCCTATATCCAATGGGTTTTAGGTCGGCCCTTAGACCTCTTGGTTCCTCTGGGATGTCATTGGATGACGAGATTCGTCCGTCCTTCGGGCGGTGTGTCCCGCCCTTTGTTATTTTTATTTATTTTTTGGCGTATTCAATTATGTTATGCTTTGGAAAAGACACTCCACCACACTTTTACTGTGCGTAAGATATCGTAAGTGAAGATTCATTTTACAACAATTGTTTTATCAGAAAATGTTCAGGAAGATCAAAAAAACATATTCAAGCGCGGCCTACTTTTTTTTGGTTTGTTTTTGTTATGCGTATACCGCACAAGAGTCCCAACTGCTTCCAACCATCTGGAGCTAGTGGGATTTTGGCATCACCAATCGGGGAATGTTGTGAGGTTGAAGGTAGTGGGGAGGTGAAGGAGAAGGGCAAGAGGAAGTTGGGGAAATACGTGGTGATTCAGATCTAGTTACCAAACACTGCGATTCAATTCTGAATGGTGGTCGTACACCAGGGCTATAATGAAAGCATCTTTCACTCTGGAACGTGCGCAAGTATACTTTATATTATTTTAAATGAATTAATTGTGAAACAACACCAATTAATTAAATATGAAAATTTATTTGCGCATGCCGGGATTTGTACCCGCGACCTTCGGATTCGTAGTTGAGAGCCTTACCCCTCGACCATGGAGGCCGTCAGATCGCATATTCGCTTTTTCATTATTATTTACCCTTACCTTTACGCATTTACCATTACATCAACTGATTTTATACAAAATTTGCATTAACATTCAACATTATAACCCAATAACTACATAATAGTAAAAACATGGAATTTAAAGATTTTGTCCCTTACCAGGTTTTGAAATTTGACAGCCGTCAGATATTGGCACTGACAGATCATGAGAATTTCAATGAATAGAGAACCGAATGAAGAAGTAGGTTTGCACACGCACACACCCACACACACATACATACATACAAAGTCAGCTCTGTCTCCCAAAATTAATATATATATTTTTTAAGATTATAAATATTTCAACGTTTTATTTTTAATTTGAATGAATGGATTTTAGGAATGGATTTTAGGATTTTAGAATGGATGGCTTGGTAGGGACGAATATTATTGAGCCCGTTTAATGGCCTAATAATGAAAGTTTTTATCCGTAGAATGTTCGCAACTCTTACTGTCCCCGTTCCTTGTCCCACGTTTAACTGTGAGTTTGGAGATAAGGTCTGTCCTAATTTATATGGACCTGAAATTTATAGGAGATCTTGTCGCCCGCTCAGTTATAACTCAGATCTGCAGATTGTCCTTCCTTATTTGAGACCCAACCTTTTATCCGGAGACCAGGAAAACGTTGACCATATTACAGACTTCATACATGGGAGTCAAATGTATTTACGTAAAATTAGGGCTAGGTTACTAACTTCAGTCACGACGTGACATAAGTTTACGCCCATTTCCTCAATTTTTTTAACCTTTGGGTCCACAGTTCACAGTAAGGACATGATGAAAAATGGAGTTCATATTTTTATTTAGGACATCTATGTGGTTATTGATGTACCCAACACTCGCTAAGATCTCCACGTGTGATGGGAATAAATAACATATTCGCAGACATATTTATTTTTTGCTAATCGGATAAATCAGAACAGTGACAAAACAGAACTGTTGTTTTTTCTTCACGTTTTTTCATTGTTCCGCTTTAGGTTAGGTTCGTTGTTTTTTGTTATTTTAATTCACGTTTCTTTATTGTTCTATTTTGTTAATGTGGCATTTTTTAACTTGCGATGAACATCCCCAGGAGTAGTATCTGGAGGAAGTGAAACTGGGACACTCCTTATGTTGGGGAATGTGGTGGGATGAGAAGAATGGGCGAAAGAAAGGAGGTATGTTGGCTAGGGCATGGCCGGGAAATGCTTTTGTGTATTTTCCCCATTCGTATTTTTGTGTACGATAAGAATACCTTCCATACTAGAACGTAAGTAAAACTGATTAGGTTTAAAATGTAATGTAATGTTGTTTGGGAATCAAAAAAGAAGGTGAGACGTTTTATAAAACCTTTTTGATTTTTACCCCATTTTGGAATTTTTTTTTTTTTATTCATCCAAAGAACATAAATACATACATGGTAAAATAAAGAAAGAAGCAAAATATGTAGTCCTGCAAAGCGGTCACATGACAGCTTGTCTGCAGGTTCTACAAAGATTAATTAGTCCTAATAGTAATAGTAATATATATTAATCTTAAATAAAATAGGTACTTACATTTGACGTTAACATTACAGGTACAACAGTAATTAACAGTTTCCTAACCCCTGTAATATATGAAGGTTTGAAGAATTTAAAAATAGCTATAACCATTTAATGGGACATTTGTATTCTGATTTTAGATGTTTAACAAGGCCGGGTTGTTACCAAAAGTAAATCTTTTACTGCGGACGCTGTATGTGAGGTTATTAATTACATATCAGTATTGCGTTAATCAAACAATAAATTAATATTTTTCATAAGTACAAGTAAATAAGAAAAAAGGTTTTATAGGTACCGTTGTTATTATTATTAAGTTTATGAAGACAAAGCCCATTAAATAACACAAGTACCTACCCACCTAATTTATTCTTAAAAGTGTCATATTATATTATGGAGATGGCAATCCGGTGGAGAATTCTGAAGGACGGATGAAATTAAAAATGAAAAGCCTGCTTCGTATAGAAATTGGTAAAGTACGGGGGAAGTTGTCACCTGAGATGACGCGATGAATTTTACCATATTATGTCAGGCTACCTCCAGCCAGCGCTACCTGCCCCGAAACACGAAACTAGAGACATGCTTTTTTAAATTACTTCAGTGTTATTTGATACTTTTACATTTGATGTTTATTATTATATGATATAAAGAGTTTCCAGCCTTTATTTGGAGGCAGGTGTGCGTGAAACTTCCAGTCAGAAGATTAGCGTGTTTTTTTTTATTTTTATTATCGTATTATTTGTAGTTTTTCATATTTCATCGCATTTGAAAGAATACTAGCTCCTAATTCATAATGGTAAGAATCAAACTCGTTATCCTTTATACGCTCGTAGCAAATATATTTTTATTTGACCAACCATTTATACAATCAACTGAACCAGAACAAAATCACCTGAAAAAATTTAAACAGCTGCGTCACCTATTTAATTTTAAAATTCTTCTTCCTGTAAATATTCGGTTTGTTTGAAAATACATTATGTCTGTAAACAAACGATTTGAGTGGCTTGCTGGACAAAAACAGATTTTACTTTAGATTTCACGGTTTTTTTTTTGGCTGAAGTGGAACATTTTAATGACATTATCGTTGGTTTATCAGTAAAAACACAATAACCTATTAAGGGCACTTCAATCTTGGCGTTGTAACTGATGATTGATGAATTCCCAAAGTTGTCTTTTCAGTTGTCCTAAAGTGTATTGTCAGTTGATTGAACTGTGTCTGCAGCTTTAAGGCTTTTTGCTCCGTATTATATTCACCTGACTTTAGAAAGAAAGTTTGTAACCTAAATAATGATTTATTGATATGTTTGTTAACTTCAAAATTTCTGATCATATCTATAGCGCCGTTTTTACAACAAAATCACCTTTTAAACTTTTACTATTACTAAATGAATTAAAAATTACTTTGTAATCACCACTTTATTAATATATAAACATATAATAAAGTATATAAATTGAAAATACACTTTGTATATACCACTTTACTTTTTAGTAAAGTGGTATATACAAAGTGTATTTTCAATTTATATAATTAATAATGATGCCACAAAGTTACCAAGCATTTGAAGAAATTATATAATAAAGTATTCTGTATGTCCTTATGAGGAACGCTTCGCCTTCGAAACGTGTTGATATGATTATATTAATAAAGTGGTGATTACAAAGTAATTTTTAATTCATTTATTAATAATGCGGCCCCAAAGTGTGCTACCTTGGCTTGGGTGTTGGCGGAATTCCAGTACCAACACATACATTTTATTAGCGGTCTTAAACATGTTTTTTTAATAAAATGATTGGGAAATATTTAATATGTAATTTCTTCAAAATATTGGTATTCATCTTGTGGTGTCATTATTAAAAAATGAATAAAAAATTACTTTGTATTCACCACTTTATTAATATACACATATCAACATGTTTCGAAAGCGATGAATACTTCATCAGGAATATATAGAATACTAAAAAATTATAATTTCAAGCATAGACAAATGATAAACATTTTGTTTATGATGTCGTGTTGTGGTTTTTGAGTACTGTCGCGGAACCCCGGCGACTTCTTCACGGAACACACTTTGAGAACCCACACTTTAAGCAACAAACATATTTATTTTATTTATTAGAAAGCGTTCTCGAGTATTTCTCCCCAAAAATGCGTTATGGAATATAATTATTTTTTCTACAAATATACCCTATCGTTAAATTTTGTTACCCAAATCTACCTAAAACTTTTTTTGTTCAAAATAAGATTATGTTTTTCAGGAAACAATCTACTAATATTTTTTTAAGCCTTTTTGGTAAAGGATCAACTCCCAGTTATTTTGCCAAGGTTTTTTAAGCTCAACGAAGGTCTTCCGCCTTCCCTACTAAGCTTTCAACATTCAAGATCATCAAAAACGATCGTAGATAAACTAGGAAAAATTTAAGCTCAACGGAAACAATTATAATTATTACAATACAACCCTTAAAATTTATCTTTTTAAGTAATAAGTAATAAGGTTGCAAAACAGAGATTTGAAATTTGTGTGAATTCATGATAAAACGGTACTATCAAAAGTTCGGGCTTATTCCTGGCTAATTTTCATCATCTGAAAGGTGGTTTTAACTATTAAATGAATCCTTCTTAAGCCCGGCTCATCTTTTTGATGCATACTTATTTCCCCTACATTTGTGGGCGTAATTTTTGCTATTATTGTTTGATGTCTCCATGGCGTAACGGTATGCTAGATGACAATTATTGACAACTGACGGCCAACATTTTAAATTCTTTATATCACTGTCTCGTCAATCATCCTATAGATGAGATAATGTTCTTTACACATCATGCACTACAAAGTATTAGATAATGTTCTTTACACATCATGCACTACAAAGTATTAGATAATGTTCTTTACACATCATGCACTACAAAGTATTAGATAATGTTCTTTACACATCATGAACTACAAAGTATTAGATAATGTTCTTTACACATCATGCACTACAAAGTATTAGATAATGTTCTTTACACATCATGCACTACAAAGTATTAGATAATGTTCTTTACACATCATGCACTACAAAGTATTAGATAATGTTCTTTACACATCATGACTACAAAGTATTAGATAATGTTCTTTACACATCATGCACTACAAAGTATTAGATAATGTTCTTTACACATTATGCACTACAAAGTATTAGATAATGTTCTTTACACATCATGAACTACAAAGTATTAGATAATGTTCTTTACACATCATGCACCACAAAGAATAGGATTTTATATTTAGAATTTTATGATGACAGTTTCATCAGCTGTCAGCAGCAATTAATGTTCTAGGATTCTAAGTGATGTTCTGATTAATGGCGCCATGTATAACTGGAATTAATATTAGCGTGATCGGCCTAAGTTTTTGATATTATTGCAGTTGTGTTTTGACTGATAAGAACAATGTTAAAATACAGCCATATTCTACACATAAGCAATCCGGAATTAAGTATTTGATGGAAAACCGAACCTAAGAGCCGATATTTCAGTTGATTTTTAAGCTAGGCTCGTAACATTCCTGAGTATACTAAAAAAATGGAGAGAATTAAAGGATATTAATACATGAACTTGAGCAAGGATATGTTATAAGACGCAACATGGAACCATTAAAGATAGTTTTTAGTAGAGAGGTATCTCATTCTAAAACATAAATATTTAATGTTTATGACTTGAAAGACGTATCCGTATCCCTCTCTGGCACAACGAGCTTTTAGGGATGATCGTGTCTCTCACTTCGCATGTTTTTGTGCATTCTCTTTCTACCGCGCTGCTTCTTCTATCGCCCGTTTCGCTTTAATGCACGGCTGCGATGTGCGCATGCGCCGTTCAAGTCTGATTTGAAATAATCTTCAGTTTCAGTCGCGCCAAAGCTTTCAAGGGTGGGGGTCTAGTCGCGAGCTTATAAACATTCAGGAAACATCGTGGTTTTAATTGAAAAAAATTAACAAAGTTTTAATTGTCGGAGAACTATTAAAAGCTTCCATTGGCATGACTTTAGAAAGTGGAATTTGAGCGTTCGGGGCATTACATTTATAAGCAGTTTTTGGTGACAAGATAGGAATTGTTCATTCCCGATCGTAAGTCATGGAGTGACAGTGATTAAATATATACGAACACAGTATACATTCTAAGCAGTTAAACGTGTGAAAACTATCGTCTCGGACGTGGACGTTGGAAGGAACAACTGTTTCCTAGAGGGTAAGGGAATCTTTATAAATAGCTTGTCGGAATTGTTGACACTAACAACTATATGCGTTGAAGTAGGCGATGTACAGTTCAGAAGGCATTGTTATATAGTCTTACAACTTGCATATTTGCTAGTAAATAATGTTTGAATGAAGATCGTAATATTTATGTAAAATGTTAAAATATCGACAACAAATTATGTGAAATGCATAGGAATCAAACAAGGCGCTTATTAAAAATATTCTGAGAAGTATATTATTTAAATAAACTAAATTCTTGATAGCTATGTTGAAGCGCTGCACAATTCTTATAAAAACAAAAAAACATAGTAGGTACAATCGAAATACGTTTTTCTTACTTTTTCCCATATTAATTCTTCGATTGAATTTGTTATTATACTCGACATTTACGATATTCATGCTTGTCATCAGATTGTGTTTTTATGAAACTTTTACCCGAGATAAAATGTTCTTTTTCACATCACAGGTAGGTATGATAAGAAAATTGCCATTTTCAAATATCCAATGCTCAATTCCCTGAACCTAAAAAACTATATACAGCCTGCCTTTGGTCATAGGGAAATGTACCTAGGTAGGTACATCAAAATAATGTGATTACATACCGACTAACCGTATAACGACTATTAATTATAAATCAACTTATATAACTACTATTAATTATAAATCAACTTATATAACTACTATTAAATATAAATCAACTTATATAACTACTATTAATTATAAATCAACTTGTATAACTACTACTACTATTAATTATAAATCAACTTATATAACTACTATTAATTATAAATCAACTTATATAACTACTATTAATTATAAATCAACTTATATAACTACTATTAATTATAAATCAACTTATATAACTACTATTAATTATAAATCAACTTGTATAACTACTATTAATTATAAATCAACTTATATAACTACTATTAATTATAAATCAACTTATATAACTACTATTAATTATAAATCAACTTATATACCTACTATTAATTATAAATCAACTTATATAACTACTATTAATAATAAATCAACTTATTTCATTGGCAAACTATTTTATAGACTTTTCATTTTAAATTCAAACATGGAAAAGATATTAAAAGTTTTCGGATGGTATTTTTCTCGTGCAGCTGATGTCGCTAATATCAAGGAGGTTAATAGCTAATATAATTTGTATGTCTGAAGCGTTGGCTTGCATTGCTCTATGATCGAAGGTCAGCTGTGAGTAGTTTAGTTCGGGTTTGAATTGGGCATAGAATATTTGAAAACGGTCATTTTATTATATTACTGAAAAGCAATTTATTTAATGTCATAAAAAAATTCAATTGAAAAAATTATTTTACTTCCTTTAAAGGTTCCCTTTCTTACGGTAGGCACAGCCTTTCAGCCTTTATGGATTGCATGCTACTGGTGTGAAGTAGATATGTGTGAAATATATTGTTTGAATTAGAGAATGCGTTTTCCACTAATTGTTTTGCCGGTTGGTTGGTGGTTTTGTGCGGATATGCGCTTCCATTATACCTGAAGCCGACTTTGCAGAGAATGCAAATAATATAATGTAATGGAATATGTAGTATCTACACCGTCGCCAACGCCTACAATCAAGATTAAGAAAGGGACGCTTAGATGGTTTGGGCATGTAGAGCGAATGAATGAAGAAAGGACTGTAAGGAGAATATATGACGCGAATGTGAATGGAAGAAGCTGGAGACGTCCAATGAAGACGTAGCACGATCAAGTGAATCAAATACTTGAGTCGGGCCATGTCAGAAGTCGGAACAACAGAAGAGAATGTATGAGACGTTGTATGAAAGTGAATGAAGCAAGAAGTGTATGCCAAGATCGAGTTGTTTGGCGGTCCGTCCTCTCTGCCTAGCCCTGCGGGAAACGGCGTGATGGTTAGTTAGTTAGTTATATCGTCGTCAACGGGATAATACCTCACAAAAATTATATCTTTTGCGGATGACACAGTTTCAATCACAGAAAAAAAACTTGCGAAGAAGCCTATCGAAGGGTTATAAAGATTATCCTGATAGCTGCAGTTCACCAAATGCTGTACATTGATAAAAAAGAATCATATAAATTATTTGGGCACAACAATAGATCAACATATTAAATGGACAGAACATATTGCGCAAAATATTAAACGAATGCGAAAACTATACTTCGTATTCCTCAAACTAAGAAATATTTAAAAAAAAATACATTTTACAAATTACTAATTTTAGGTGTATGTTATAAGTTCACCTGGATAAAATGTATATATGTTTACATACATACATTATCTAGATATATTTTATTTCTTAAAATTTCCTTTAATTTATTTTTTTGAAATTAGAATATCATGTTCCTGGCTGTACTGTTGAAAGTAATTAAATATATAACAAAACATGCTAGTAGTCCCTCTAAACACGCGAATTTCTCATTTCTCAATTAGGGAGGTATTACTTTAAAAAAAAGAAACTAAAACGATTATATAAATAAATATTTTTAGCACTATTATTACAATGTAAACAATGTTGTTAATTATATATAATAAATATCTTTAAAAAAATGTACTTGACAATGTACAATGTTTCCAAAATCACACAAAATATTATTTGTACTTCAAGTTGTAAGATTTTTATTTGTGAACATAGATTGTTGCATCTAAAACTTGAAAGCCCATTTTTTATGTTTTCAAAAATAATATTTAATTCTCTAAAATCAGTTTTTAATTTCTCCTAAACGATGAAAGTTTTTGAAAGATGGGCGGTATTTTACCGTTGACGACGACATGCTCTGTTACTTTATTGGAAACCTTTCTAAACGGAAGCCGAGGTAGAATCGTGGAGGTAAATACAAAGTTAGTTTAGGTAGGCAGGCACCTAACCCGGTATTTAATACTATTCTTCAATTACACGGGTACCTTGGAAGAGTCCCCCTTTATTCGTGTAAAAATAGTTCATTTCGCACTTGCATTTGTAATATTTATACGTATCGATCAACGAATGCACCCCAGCCATTTGGATTAAAAATATGCTCTCAACACAAAAAAACAATTATACAGAGAAAACAATTAAAAACAGAGAAAAAAAAAACTATTTTTCAGGGACCCGAAATTAAAAAAAAAATCGCTTCTTATAACGTCATCTTGCTGATAGATAGTCTTAAAATATTATTTATTATAAGACAAAAATCTAGAAACGCGCTTAGCTTAGTTTACGGCGAAACGACCGATTCCAAAAGAAAACTGAAGAAATCCAACGGACACAGATATTGCATATTTTTAATAATTAACAAGATAATTCGATTCTTGTGACCGTTTTGTAATCAATACCATTAAATACCGTAAATAGATAATACGTCCAGATTCAGATTGAGATGGCAACATGCTACACCAGCGCTTCTAGCGAGGGGGGTTGTGCGGATTGGTTTTTCGATTTGGTTGCCGGAAATCGGTATTCACTATAATTCCATGCATCTTATCCACGCATCCCATATAAACGAAATTAACGATGAGGAAATGAAAATGCTTGGCTTCATTCTTCGAAATTCCAAGCGATTTAGGAATATTTCAACCTTTAAAACTTTGTATACATCTTTTGTTGAATATAACTCCCCGATCTGGTCCCCCATTTTAAAATACATTCAGATCGAATCGAAAAAATTCAACCTAAATAAATTATGAACTCGGTATTCCCATTGAAAGCATTAACTATAATTACTCTATGAAAGAACTAAATTTACTAAATCTCTCAGATCGATGAATTATTTCCGACTTGATATTTATTTTCAAAATCATAAACGGTAGTATAGACAGGTCTGATTTAATTAACTGCATTCAATTTCATATACCTACGAGGGCTACTCGTTCCCAAAGCCTCTTTAAATGTAAGAATACCAGGACAGAGCATTACTAACACTCGCTTGTACCTAGATTACACGAAGTTTGTAATAGATACGTAGTGTAGCGGATCTATTTAACTGCACGAAGGCAAGTACAAGAAGGCTATACTATCATATCCTTTCAACCAATATTAATTTCACCTAAGTCTACATATATGTTTTACGCATGTATCTTACTTTTATATCATTCGTGAACTTTTATTCTTTATGCACTTTCTGATGTCGTTGTACATTCAATACCATATTAAATAGTTACTTTTTTAAATTATTTGTGCTATATTCTTGACTGTGACATGCAATTATTGTGTATGGTATATTTTTACCGTTGATATTAAATAAATCTTTACCAGATTAATTTTGGAATAGGAATGCACGAAAGAATTTATATCGATTTAAGGAACGAAATTCTTCGAATGAAATACGAATGATTAGGTATCAGAATTGAAATATTTCGATTATATCTGGGTTGCGTCTATTACTTATCCAGATTCAATAATCTTTGAAACGATGAAATTAATTCTCGAAAATGTATTTAAATTAGCGAGGGATTAGATTCTTGACTAGTGAATCATTCAATTAAATATCTACCTTCATCTCTTCACGAAATTAGATAATTTATTATTGAATATATCTTAGTAGGTACAGAATTGAATAGATTATTAATTTCAGTTTATTCGTTGCACATGAAAATATAATGAAAAACATATTAATAATTTTCAATTCCACCCTACCATGAAGCTATATGCACCACTTGCCCCTGCATTCACTCTATCGAGAAAACGTACTAAAGCATTTACTCGGAATCCCTGGCTGTAGATGAAGGCTGTGATAGGCAATACACGAGTACTACGCCACTGTTCACAGATGATTTCAGGAGCAAAATATTATAATCTATCTCAACATCACCAATCTCGTATGGTGGCTGGATTACATTCACTTCATAAGTCTAAACCAATACAAGGACCACGGACGCTGTCACAGAACTTCCAAATGCCTAGGGCAGGCTCAAACCATCACAGAATAATATCGTGCTTGAAATCAATGATTTGTACGAAATACACATTCGCTGAATACAATAATAATAACACAGCATTTATATAGCGCAGTTTAGTGTTAATTCACTTGAAGTACGCTTTACTATAATGATTAACTAACTCCATTCAGTGGCATTCCTACAGTGCTCTTTTCATGTTCTTTATTTTTTTTTATTTGAAACACATTATTTAACAATAAAAAGTAAGAAAGCTTTGACTGCCCAACTGGGAACAAATCCCGTTTTAGGACAGTCAAATCGACAAGTTTAGTTCCTTTTAAGTGCCATTATACAAAAATAGAAGGGAAAAAAGCTAGTATTTACATAGTATGGTAATATAATGTATCTAGAAAAAATATAATCATTAAGTATAAAAAGATGTGAAGAATACTACAAAAAAGTATAAAGTAATCGTTTACGTATATCAGATAATTTTAGTATAGTATAATAGTACTTATGAAGAGATGAGAAAAACAAATATTATAGAGTAAATAATTATATCAATATGTTGCTGCTATGAAGAAAAACAAAGCGTTTAAAATTGAGTACTAAAAAGATAATATTATTGAGTAATATTGATAAGATTGAGTTACGTGTCACTCAGCTTTATGAGCTGACGACGAAACTCGGAGATGCAACCCGAAGAGCGTGTAACAAATAGTTAATAACATAATAAATATATTTTATTCAGTAAGCACAAAAGGAACTTTAGTAAATTGTTTATAACCAAATTTTTGTCCCCTTTCCTTTCCTTGGTTAGTGTTTTTAATCCAGTTAAGATCTTTTCTCAAAGAGCACAAATAATGTAACATAAATTCAGTCAAGTAAATCAAACCATGGGATGGTAATAGTAATAAGGCCAAAGCACCACTAATGTATATGTTTGTAATCGTAAAAAAAAAGAAGAATTAACTGTCAGTCGGCATATGTTCGCTTTTGACTCTCCCTAAACCAAGAAGCCAATCATAGACCAATTTGCGCAGAACAATTGTTGTACTTTTTGATTTCCATGTATCGGGTATGATGTTGAACATTTTTGGACCTAAGTATGAAAATTGTCTTTGAGAAAAGGATGTCATGGTAGTAGGTAGAATTATTGGATTACTTCTAGAATGACAGGTGTCGTGATAGTGGTCTATGGATGGGTAGTGGTGATATTGTTTTTGTATGTGTAATATATTTTTTTCTAATGTATAACTGTCTTACGTATCTCTTCAAATAATATGTTACTGGGATACCTAAAAGGTTTTTTAAGGATAACTCTTAGTAGTGATTTCCGTGATTTTGCTAGTGGATCCAATATTGTTTTGGCACATCCACCCCATCCCAAAGATCCGGATTCTAGTATAGAATTGCACATGGCACAGTATACTAGTTTCAGATTTTTTGCACAGAGACAAATTTTTCTAATAGATATGAATATCAGAGTAAGTTTTCTGACTTGTGGAAGTTGAGTTGATTAGTTCGTCCCATTTCAGAAATTTATCTATGATGATTCCCAGATACTTTATACCATCTACGCATTCTAAGTTAATACAAGTACAGATAGTTGGGTAATTGCAATGGTGTATAATAATGCCTAGTATTTTCTTGGGTTGTCCCGCTTGAGTTGCACTAAAATGTATAAATTTAGTTTTACCGGTGTTTAGTGTAAGGAGATTATTGTCTAGCCATTGTTTGACCTTGTTTATACCGATTTCAGCTTTGCCATGAACTTCTTTCCAGTTTTTGCCTTCAAATAGCAAAATTATATCATCGGCAAAGATGATGATGTGATTGGAAAGGTTACTGTTACAAAGATCATTAATATAAATATTAAACAAGATAGGTCCTAAAGTACTTCCTTTTGGTACACCAAATTTAATGTTTGCTGGATCGCTTAGAGTAAGATTAATATTCACTCTTTGGCTCCTATTTTATAAATAACTACCTAATCATTTAATTAGATGTCCCTGCACACCTATGAGCTGTAGATTTTTCAAAAGAATTTTATGTGAGATGGTGTCGAAAGCTTTTAAAAATTTTGTTCACTTACATATTCTCTTCATAAACATATTCTATTTAAATATTCATAACATATTACATACATTCTTACTTATTCGTAACATTATTCTTACAGTGCTACTTAGGTACATATTCATCTAAAAAGATTAAAAAAATATTATGAATACAAAGCGATACAAAGAGAAAACATTCACAATAACAGTGCAAACATAACAATGTTTTAAGACAAGAGTCAGCAATTACTGAATTTACATAAAATGTAAAACAAGGAGGAGACCGAAATTAAATAACTACCGGAGGCTTGAGAAAATGGCTTATTATAATGAATAAGTTAAAAAAGTATCTATTATTTAAAATAATATTGAAGAAAAGTTAAAATTTGTCGACAATGGGATTTTTTAAATAATTTCATTTTTAAAGCCCGTTTAAATTCAGTAAATTTCTGGATATGTAAGAGCTTAAGGAAGTTAACTCCAAATGAGCTGAACTCCACAAATTCTCATTTCCTAAAGCGGTAGATGAAATGCTTGCTATTTTTTGGCGGTGAATCTTGCAATATCTGGTGCTAATTATAACTTTGTGATTGAAGTATGAAACCTTAAAAAGTTTTGATTTTTTTATGTTTTTACTAGCCTTCGTGCGGTCATATTACAGATTTTCCTGATGCACCGCATATTCCATTTCTGTATCGGTGAAATGTCAAAGTTTTTAATATTTCCAAAAAGTCAGACCATCACGAAGATGTAAGTTGTTAATCGAGTAATCAAATGCGACTTATAAATGGTAAATTTAATTACGTCAAGGTACTAACGAAGTCAGTTTCATTAGAGGGGGGATCGGTAGGTATAATGAAAGGTAGGAATGTAGTTATTTGCGCAAACACATGAAAGTGTCAATGAAATAACTGCCATTCTAATTCTAATCTCAACGAGACGTAAGTACACATAAATGTATAATTAATTAAAACCCTTATTTCAGATTAGGTAGTCGTAGTAGTCTCATCAAACAGATAAATCAATATGATGAATCTACGTCCATCTCTCACATTCCAGTAGCCCGTTATAGCTGTCCTTCATCGGTCCTCGAGTTAATTAATAATATGTTGTTGTTGATGATTTCCTCTTACTTTTCAATGCCTTCACAAAAATCTACGTCCATCTCTCACATTCCAGTAGCCCGTTACAGCTGTCCTTCATGCACACCTTTCACTTTCTATAGAAAAAAAACTGTTCAGCTTATTCGGGACAGTAAAGTTTATCGCACAAACCTCTTCTCTCAGTCCGCCATATCCTTAAATCCCAGATATTGATTTAGTATTATTTTAGTAAGTATTTGATTGTAATTTAACTTATTTTGTTATTAGTTAGATTCACAAAGAACATTTAATGGGATAAGATTTGCTGATTGTTAAATTAAGTAAAATTCGTAAAATGTTATCTGATAAAGCATTAAATACATCATGATGTAAGACATTGTAGCAGCAGGTGGAGATTTCCGAATACGTAATAATAATAATAATAATAATTAGATGATTTGTATAACGCCGTTTTTGTGAAAAATCACCTCAAGTATGCTGGACAAATATTACTTCCTATTCTTTATATAATTATGTACAAACAGATACAGAAAAACATAATTACCTCCAGCTGGCAGGTCGCTTCACATGTACACAGTTTTATTAGAAAATTTAGAAAAATTTAAGTTTAGCGATGATATGATTTTTACAGTTGCTATTTTATCCTCCTTTTATATTAGAAGATTGGCGGCACAAGAGTTAGTATTTATTTGAAATATTTATAATTTTTACGACTAGAGAATATTTATAAAATGACCTTAAAAAGCGTAAGAAGTTTTTAGTGGATTTTTATCATTTTTGCACATTTAGTTATTTACAGTGTTGCGGGCTGTGGACGCGTTTGCGCACTGATGCGTGATTTTTTAAAACTTATTCTATGGTATAAGTGACTTTAGGTAAGCACTAACCGGCTAGCCTAGCTACTGAATTTACGGGTGCATTTCGTCAATTTATGTATATGATTCTCCGAAATGATGAGTTTTAAGTTTAGTTCGTAATCATAACGTAGTTTGTAATAATAATAAAAAAAAAATAAAAAAATACTATACGATTCTGTTCTCAGGTAGGTACGGCTTCGTTAGTGTTTTTTTGTAATGCATAAAAACAGGGATATTTTAATCTGTCTGGTTACTACTTTAATCTTAAACGATATAATTAACTTCTTCAAGAGATACGTAATCACTTTGTAGCGTCATAATTAATAAATTAATAAGAATTACTTTGTTTAAAAGACTGTTTTAATACACAAATATAATAAAAAAATCACTATATTCTTAAGTATTCTTATAATATTATTAAAATAAATTTGAATACCAATTTTAGTATTCATATTTTATTTT